>JAJJWW010015242.1:0-105254 GCA_023531295.1 Papaver armeniacum
CAAAGTGAGTGTGTTCGCAATCATTGGCAATACGTAAACAGAACCCTCGCAATCATTGCTCATTTACTCAAGAATACATGGCAGCCATGAATAGTGAAGCAAGCATGTCAATCCTCTCCCCCTTTCTAAGTTGTAGAAATTGCAAGTAAACATAGGGATGGGTAGTTGGTTCAAGGTGAATATGCGGACCATGCACCAAGTACGCTTCATAGCTTAGATTTTAAGAGTATAAATGATGTGTAAGCCTCATTTATAGCTACGCAGCCTTTGCAATGGGGCATCGATGCGAAGGCATCATTATGCCACGTCGTTGAATCAATAATGCATAATCATTGTGCATTTTGACGAACGACATATACGAGATTGAGCCATTACCATTATTGCTAGGTCACGGCCGCCGCAAAACAAGTTGGCTTGAGTAGCATGTCCCTTTCGAGGATGAACTACGGTTTGTTCCCGATCCCTTAGTAGGTAAGGGTACATAGGCAGCCGCAATGAGTTTTAACGATTGCAGGTCCATCACATTGTCGTTCAAATCATCTTTGCGAGATAATTGCGGCATATTGACCTTTCATATCATCTGTCTCTTTATTGCAATGCAAGAGATGATTGTGGCCACACTTGATGAGGCTAGTTGCATCCCATTCTTTGGATGCTCATACTACCTATCAAGCTACGGGAAGTTGGCATGTATGTATACCAATTGCGTGTTGGGCATGGCCAGAAGTAAGCTACATCGATATGCAAGTTAGCGTAGCTTGCATAAGCCTAAGGAAAGTACGACATGACCACGATTGGTGCACCTTAGCGACGAAAAATACAAGTGCATGCTTTCAAAAGAATGCCTAAGCTAAGTGAAAAAGGGGTATTAGGCCGTAATGGCCTGTCGTAAGCTTCAAGCATGTCCTATGCATGGACAAGATTCGGCAAGATGACGATTACTCGCCTAGATAAGAGATTCGTGGCCGATGAATTTCCTACGTTGAGGCAAGAATTTAAACCTGCGTAACAAAGGTAAGTTGAAACGGTGTAGAAGCTAAGTTAGGCGCATCATGCTCTACAAGAATGCTTGCAGCGGAAATGGACGTGCATTTGCCTAGCTTTTAAGATCTTGAAGTAGCTTCATCATGTCGCATCCGGGAGTTAGTGGCATGCACGCCCAGCGCGCTGTGCGAATTTCTCGGTGTCTGCTACATTTGGTTTGAGCAAGTTCCTAGATAATTCTAAGGACTATGCAGAGTGGACTCATTAGCGCAGTATTTTCCTTGAATGGAAAACTTAAAGTTGAGAATACGCCAACTTTTATGAAAAGAGTTTGTAATCGCTATGCCAGTTACTATGCGAATCAAGTTGAGCTTGTTTGAGTGATGTGAGTTTGCTTGGCCTAAGTGGCACACTTACGAGTGCATATCAGGAAGAGAGTCTGGGGATTGATGGGTAGCGGTGGTAATGATCATCCCAAACGTTTGGTAATCGGCCAATGGTGTGCGTTTGTCAAGCTGGATAGCATCCCCACTTACGAGTGGCAACCTGGATGATCATAGGGACGGTGAAAATCGGATTCTGTTCCACACGATCGCGCTTAGATCTTGTCGGTCGATGACATCTTCAACCTTGTGAATCTCAGAGTTCTGGGTGGTGGTATGGGACGCCATCTAGGATACCTTGTTGACATATCATTTTGGTAACTGGCCAATTAAGATTCTTGGTAATGTTGTGGACTTTTGTTGGATTCTCGAGTATGCGTGATGGTACGTTTGCTTAGAAGGTCCTCATTGATGCTCCACAACGTCTTTGAATAACGTTGCGTGATTTCTAATCATCGGTATGTGACTTTGCTTAGGAATCAAACCAAGAGATTGTCCACAATAGTTTTGTTTTGAATTTCGTTGGACGAAATTCATTAAAGGGGTGTATGATGTAACACCCCGTATTTTTAGTACGGCGCATGCCCAAAGATGCCATGGCATGAGCTGAATCTTCATCTCAATCTTACATTACGTTAAGAGCTACATTGGCCTAGAGCCAATATGGCGCTAATACTGGCGCATTTGAGGCATATTGGCCAAGGGCCAATGTTGCATCATCGAGGGGGCAGGTCGGAGTTAGGTCAACCGTGGCATGGTTTCTGAGTTGATAGTCTTGAACCATAACCCTATAAATTTATAGAACAGACCAAGAACCTCAACCCTAACCCCAGGGGGTTAACTCTATGGGTTGACGAGTTAGCTTCGGGGTTTTATTGTATAGTCAATATGTAAGTTTCCAAAACTAAAATACTAGTAAATTGCAAGTCTTTAAAGTTGAAACTACTCAAATAAATAAGCTTAGGTAGTTTTACAACAATAAGCATAACAAAAAGAGCTCCATCACTCAAGCCAGGATCTTTGGCATTCTTTGTAGAGTACATAAGTTCCTAAATTCGCCATACCACTAAACTTAATAGAAGATTTCTTGTAATGATTAACTGCAACAAGGTTCCTAACTTCGCCTGATCTATTTTGCGTGTGCGAGCAGACACTTATTGTCCATTCTTTGCGAGACAATAAAATTTTCCACACATCTTGCATTTGACGCCTAGGGCACTTATGACTTTGCAAAGTTGATGTACCACCTTTCTTACCATCATTTTCGCCACAATCGTTGCACTCCACCTTTCTCCAATTAACTTGTTCTACCAATTTAAAGTTAACCCAAACATCCGATATAAGATTTATTTTCCGTGTTTTTGCAACCACTTGGTTTAGAACTAATAGTCACACTGGTCATTCACCGAATCTACTATAACAATATCCTCTTCACTCATAACATCGTCATCATCTTGTACACCTAAATTTTATGAAGCTACAAGAAAATTAAAAGAGTCTAAATCAGATCTAATTTTATCCAACGGACAAATGATATAATTAATATTTTGAACACAAGCGGAGAATGTTATAACCATTGCTATTAGCACAATATATACAAGTACAGTCATCACATCCATAACATAAATATTAAACCAAGTCTTGACCAACCAAGTCTTGACAGTACAAGTCACTTTGCATCGATATCTTATGGAAGAAATCTTAGACATTAAAAACATCTCAGTACCTTTAATCCAACGTATATATTTAAAAAAAGAAATCAAGAAAGACAAGTACCCACAAGGGCCACAACTATAGTCGAGAAGGGAGACTGAAATTTATTGTCCACTAGAGACAAATCCATAAATTAACTATCCATAATACTTGTGCTTAAGCAATAACAAGAAAAACAGTGGTATACAACCTTATAAAGAAATCCCAACACATTAGAAATGGAATGAGAAATCCACGATTATAGTGAACCAAAAATACGCAATGTATAATTTTCACTTAGACAAAAAAACAAGAACTTTAACTACAAAGGAAACGAGAAGACAAGATATACGTTTCTACTAAACTTGTAGAATTGATTGATTAAGAAGAAAATAACAACACCATTATATATGTCAATAGGTGTAGATTTGCAAATACGATTATTAAGTCTAACCACTAACAACATGAGTTTAAACTTCTTAAAATATATCAAAAACATATCCAAAACATTTTTAATATATTAATGAGATTAGGGTACGACCCAAAATTAACTAAGACTTACCCTTTATCAAACCCACTGATCAAATCTCCTTTTCAACTTCTTTAATGAGAAAACACCTAAAAATCAGATCAAAATAAATCAAAACTAGAAGAAAAAAATACATTAACCCGAAAAGAAAAATCAAATACTAAACAAATTTTAATTCTTTACCTACTTAACTTAAACCAAATCCATAAGACAATCTAAAGCTCTAAAGGGATTTGTAGTTAATTTTTGTTGTATTGTTTAGGGTAATTTTTTTGTAGATCTAGTTGTAGAAGGAGAGGAAACTGGTTAGACACTTAGACTTCTGAAGATAAGGTTGAGAAATATACTACTGTATGACAGGTTACCTATGTAACATGTCAAAAGTCACCCATAACTCGGGTAAGGTGAAAAAATATCTCTTATTTTCATATTAATTAACTATTACGGTTGCGGGTTAACCTGGCTGGTTAGACGGTTCAACCCATTTACCAACGGATTAGAAAACATTAACCCTAACCCGCTTGTTTAGTAATCGAAATGAGCTGGCCGGGTTATACTAGGTTAGGGTTAACTCATGATTTTGGACCCTAATTGCCACCTTTAATCATGATGCATTAGGCAGTTGGGTAGATGGCTTTTCGACGATGCAAAGCGCAAACATCGCGCATTTTGCGGACAATTGGCCTAGGCAAATATTGCACAATCATTGTGTTAGAGCATTGCTCGGTTGAACTGCATGCGTTGCTATCTGAAGCATGTTTGTCAATGTTAGTGATCAAATCTATAAGTCTTGATTTCTAGCCTATTTATAGATGTCTCGGACTAGGATATAGATAGTGTAGTTGAGCTTAGATCTCTCGGCGTTCATCTCTTGAAGACGAAGAACTACTTAGGGAGCTTGTGGAACTTCTTCGACAAAAGGTATGTGGAGACTTGAACTCATCTATCACTTGGAAAGTCTATTTATACTATCTCCTATATTGAGACATAAGTCGTGTTACAATATAGTTTTCTCTATACACATTTGAGATTTAATGAGTATATCTCGCTTACATATTTCTCGAAATATGTATTAGTAAGCTTTTCGCTTCGACCAAGTTCATCTTATATCATGAGAAAATTTCGAGTAACATCTTACATGGTTTGGGTGATACAATCATTTGATGTAGGCTTGGAATGCTTGATAATGATTATTTCAATATCTTGAAAATTGATTTGATGCTCATAGTGTGTGAAAACGGCTATTGTCATTATAGAAGAATGTTTCAATGATTGAAATAAAGAGTTGAAGATGTAACCATCTTTGGATGTAAGCATATATAGTGTGTTCGCACATTAGTGTATAAATCCATAAACCGGAGCCAAGAGTATGCATATGTGTGTATACGAAATTGGTGAAGGAGATAAGATAAGTATGCGTACACATACGCATACTGGGGGAAGTTTTCGAACCGAAAATATCTGTTAAGTTTGGGAATTACAAACTCCTAAACTAGTCACCTTAAGTATGCGTACCCGTAAGCATACTGGCGGAAGTTTTCGAACCGAAAATTCTGCTGAGTTTGGAAACTTAACAAAATCAAAATACGGTTGCTTATGTACGCATACTTAAGCTGGTTACTTTGTCAAATCGGTCAGTTCATGGACTTAAACATTTAAATCATAAGGAATGCAATCTTTGCAAACCGTGGCTATAATGTTCATGATTGATTAAAGTGAATCAAACTGATTTTATTTCGATTGTGTTTAGTATGCAATTGAACAACTCTTTAACTAGTTTCATTTGAGTCATTTGAACTAGTTATGGTTAAGATCAATATGGTTGATATGAGAGTAATCATATGGCTAACCTCGGTTAACTATTTGTGAACCAACCTCGTGTACACGTTTAGGTACTAAGTTACATAAACCTAAATGAGGGTACATTTCATTTGCGTTTAACAAGCTAAATTCGATCTAACGGTTAAAAGATATTAGTTTGGTTGAATCAGGTTTTTCATCTAACGATGAATATTGAATGCTTTGTTACCAAGGTAACTTGGATTGCAAACCCTGATTTGAAAACTATATAAAGGAGAGCTCTAGCAACTAGGAAACCTAATCCCCACACCTCCCCGTGTGTTACTAGTTGCATAACTAGAGTGAGAATCTCATTTAACCTTAGGTTTCTTCTCGAGACCCCGTAGGTTAACGACTTGAAACTTCATTGGGATTGTGAAGCTGGCACCCAACTATTATCTTTGTAGTTGCGTGATCTGATCTTGCTGTTTCTATCGTGTTTAGTGCAATTAAAATAATTGGCTCAAGATTTTATATCTCCAATAGGCAAGATAGAAAAGTAATCACAAACAAACTTCGTCTCATCGTTTGTGATTCCACAATAACTTGTTTCGCTAGTCGATTAAGTTTATTTTGAGGTGATTGATAATACTAGGATGTTCTTCAGAATATAAGTCCGGGTTATCAATTGGTTCCTGTTCACCTTGATTTATCAAAAGACAGAACAAAAACTCTTGGGTATTTCTGTGGGAGACAGATTTATGCAATATGTTAGAGCACTGCTCGGTCGAACTCGCAAGCGTTGCTATCTCAAGCTTGTTGTCAAGTTTAGTTGCCAAAATTATAAGTCTTGATTTCTAGTCTACTTATAGCTAAGTCTCGGACTAGGATAGAAAGTGTAGTTGAGCTCTAGACTCCAAGACGATCACTATATAAAGACGAAGAACTACTCAAGGAACTGGTGGAACTTCATCGACTAAAAGGTATGTGGAGACTTGAACTTATCTATCACTCAAAAGTCTATCTTCTCTATCTCCTATCTTGAGACAAAAGTCGTATTGCTATATAGACTTTGATTATACACATTTGCTATTTCGAGCCGAGTTTATCTCGCTTATCTATTTCTCGAAATGTGTGTTGGTAAGCTTTCGCTTTGGCCAAGTTCATCTTTACTAGTGACAAAAGTCATATTAAGTTTCAATTACTTGAAAATTGCTTTGACGAAAAATAGCTTGTGAACAACAACTATATAACGTCCTCTAAGAATGTTTCAATGATTGAAATGAGAGTTTGGAATATATAACCATGGTTGGATATAAACATTGTGTGATAACTCATACGTGTGTAAGTCCTTATTCCTTGAACCAAAGTATGCGTACTTTGCTTCTCAGGAAAACCGGAACTAAAGTCCGCGTACCAGTATGCGTACTGTCGGAAGTTCACATCCCGTGAATTTATGCTGGAGTTTGTGAACTGAAAACAAAGTTATTCCGGGTACTTAAGTCTGCGTACAAGTATGCGTACTTAAGTTGGTTATTTTCTAAAAACGATTATTCGTGAACTTAAACTTATATAAACTAAGGAATGCATGTTTGCAAACAGTGGCTATAAAGTTCATGAATTGATTCGAGTGAATCAAATCATTTTTGCTTCGATTGTGTCTTGTATACTGTTAGAGCATTGCTCGGTCGAACTCACATACGTTGCTATCTCAAGCATGTTTGTCAATGTTAGTGATCAAAACTATAAGTCTTGATTTCTAGTCTACTTATAGCTAAGTCTCGGACTAGGATAGAAAGTGTAGTTGAGCTCTAGACTCCATGGCGATCATCATACAAAGACAAAGAACTACTCAAGGAACTGGTGGAGCTTCATCGACTAAAAGGTATGTGGAGACTTGAACTTATCTATCACTCAAAAGTCTATCTACCCTATCTACTATCTTGAGACAAAAGTCGTATTGCTATATAGACTTTGATTATACACATTTGCTATTTCGAGCCGAGTTTATCTCGCTTATCTATTTCTCTAAATATGTGTTGGTAAGCTTTCGCTTTGGCCAAGTTCATCTTTACTAATGACGAAAGTCACATTAAGTTTCAATTACTAGAAAATTGCTTTGACGAAAAATGGTTTGTGAATAACAACTATATAACGTCCTCTAAGAATGTTTCAATGATTGAAATGAGAGTTTAGAATATATAACCATTGTTGAATATAAACATTGTGTGATAACTCATACGTGTGTAACACCTTATTCCTTGAACCAAGGTATGCAAACTTTGCTTCTCAAGAAAACCGGAACTAAAGTCCGCGTACCAGTACGCGCACCATCGGAAGTTCACGTCCCGTGAAAATCTGCTGGAGTTTGTGAACTGAAAGCAAACTTATTCCGGTATTTTTAAGTCCGCGTACCAAGACGCGTATTTAGGTTGATTATTTTCAAAAACGATTATTCGTGAACTTAAACTTATATTAACCGAGGAATGCATGTTTGCAAATCGTGGCTATAAAGTTCATGAATCGATTCGAGTGAATCAAATCATTTGTTCTTCAATTGTGTCTTGTATACTTCTATAGGATCTAAGCAATTGAACAACTCTCTAACTAGTTCATTTGAGTCATTTGAACTAGTTATGGTAAAGAAGAATATGGTTGATATGAAAGTGCTCATATGGATAACCATTTGGTTAACTATTGTTGAACCAACTAAGTGTTCATGTTTGGGTACGGTTACACTAACCTAAATAAACGAGCATTTCATTTGTGTGTAACAAGCTAAGTTTCGATCTAACAGTTGAAATATATTAGCTTGAATCTAATCGTGTTTTCATCTAACGGTGAATATTGAATGCTTTGTTACCGAGGTAACTTAGATTGCAAACCCGATTTGAAAGACTATATAAAGGAGAACTCTAGCAATCGGGAAACCTAATCCCAACACCTCCTGTGTGATACTAGTTGTATAAGCTAGAGTCGATTCTCCTTTAACCTTAGGTTTTTACCGAGACCATGTAGGTTAACGACTTGAAGACTTCATTGGGATTGTGAAGCCAGACCCAACTATTTTCTTTGTAGTTGCGTGATCTGATCTTGATGTTTCTATTGTACCTAGTACAATCGTAAGATTGGATTGAGATTGATTTCTCCGATAGTCAAGATTAAAAGAAGTCACAAACATCTTCGTCTCATCGTTTGTGATTCCGCAATATCTTCTTTCGCTAGTCGATTAAGATTATTGTGAGGTGATTGATAATTCAGTCTGTTCTTCGGGGAATATAAGTCCGGGTTATCAATTGGTTCCTGTTCACCTTGATTTATCAAAATACGGAACAAAAACTCGTAGATATTTTGGGAGGATTTATCTATTACCGTAGACTTTTCTCTGTGATAAAGATTTGTTTATTAAATTCTTCGACTTTGGGTTGTAGCAACTCTTAGTTGTGGGTGAGATCACTAAGGGAATCAAGTGCGTAGTATCCTGCCGGGATCGAGACGTAAGTGAGCGCAACCGACCTTGGATCAAGGTGAGATTGATTGGGGTTCAACTACTGATCCGGACCGGGGTTAGTTTGTAGTAGGCTAGTGTCCGTAGCGGCTTAATACAGTGTGTGTTTAACTGGACTAGGTCCAAAGGGTTTTTCTCGCATTTGCGGTTTCCTCGTTAACAAAACTTCTGGTGTCTGTGTTATTTCTTATTCGCATTATATTTTTTTATATAACTGAAATATCACAGGTTGTGCGTTGAATCGATCAATTGGGAAATCCAACCTTTGGTTGTTGATTGAAATTGATTGATCCTTGAACATTGGTCTTTGGTACCATTCAAGTGATTTCTCTTATATTCACTTAGACTTGATTTCTATTTGCTTGAGTAAGTATTGAATCGAGAAAGTGAGATGTATCTATTTGATATAATTTTATTAAGATTGACGCTGACTGTCCAGTTGATTCTCTTAAAAGTATATTATAGTTAGTCCATACAGATTGCTAAGCGAAATATTGGGTGTGGTTGTTAGACCCCCGCTTTTTCAATTGGTATCAAAGCAGGCAAACATGTTAAAGACCTTATAAGTATGTGTTTGTAGCGATCTGATTATGGAAGAGTCTATCTCTAATAACGTACCAGTTCATAAATTACCAGATGATTTTCAAAGCTTGGATTCACCGGAGAGGTCTGTCACATCTAGGTCAGTATATAAACATTCTCTTAATGTAGAACCTGTTGAAGTCTGGGAAACACGCCTAGAAGAACAGTTGGATGAACTTTCTGATGAAGGTGATTCAGATATTGATAGAGATGTTGATGAGGAAGTCTCTGAGTATGTAAAGGTTTTGAATTCGTTGAAAAATAAGAAGATGACAACTTCTCATGTCACTCCTCTCGACTCCTCTCTCGTCAATAAAACAAGAAATTGAGAAGATGCTACAGTGTTTATGTTTCAATCGTTCTAACGAATCGATCCTCAAGGATTCGAGGAAAACCTACGTATAAAGTCACTTGAATGTGATAATCTTTATCAAAAGTACTTTTCGTTGGAAGAGAAACTTGCGTAAATCGATGCAAGGTTTAACTCTCAACAAATTAGTTTTGATGACAGAGAAAGGCTTTTCTCGCCGAGAAAAGCGTCTTGAAGCCGATTTAATCACGCTCTTGATAAAATCAAGATGTTGGAAGATGACTTGAAAAAGTTCAATACTAGTTCAAGCAAATTAACCACTATGCTAGGAGCAAGTAAAAATCATCGTGATACACGAGGATTGGGCTATAAGGGAATAGATGCTCCAAGTATTAGCAAAGAGGTAAAATTTGTCAAGGCTAGTGATTCTTCTCAACGAAAGGTTTTTACTGATGGCAAAAGTGAAATACCTTCACCGGCAGTTAAGGTTCAAAAGAGCAAAGTATATCAACCTCCAAAGTCATCACACACGGATCGAGGTAAGAACATTCCTTATGTTTGCCACTATCGCGGAAATAAAGGTCACCGGAAAGGAGATGTCGTTTCCGTATAAGGAATGAGAAACTTCTTGATGTTCTTGTTTGGGCATCACAAGAAGTTGTGAAACCAAGATCATATGTTAAGACTAATCCCCTTAACGTTACAAAGTTGTAATCGGTCCAACCTTTAGGCAAAGGAATCGGTGATGTGATAATCCTAGTTATGCCTATAAACGTCATACGAATCCTTTTCACAATCGTAATGGTTATCAAAAGGATAACTTCGTAAAGACTAAGACAAGATCCGATGCTCCCAATTGGAGAAAGACTAACTTGCAAAAGAATAGTCAATCCAATTCTCTTCCGAGAATTCTAGAAGAGAGTAATGGGAAGAAGGTTCTGGTTGTTCCTAAACGCACTTGACGAGGTGTCAATCTCGCAAAAATAAATTTCTCTACTTCTCTTTAACTAGCAAGTAGTATAATGTAAGTAGGATCGTCCCAAGGGAGGTATGAAGTTCAAGTTGTTATGCAAATACTCTTAGCAAAGATGATTTTGTTGTAGAAATCTTTGAAAATTGTAAAATGTATTCAAATATGAGATGTAATTGATTAAAGGTTCAATCTAGACCACTTTAATACAAACCAAATTGATAGATAGCTATAATCTTCACATTATCATGTTACTAACAACCCTAGAATAATTAGTACGCTCAACTATTCCGTTATTATCTCCTAGCTCACCGGATACGGAAGCGCTCGACTAGGTTCCTACTTGCCAAGTTTCCTAGAGGTACGCTTACTAGGTTCGACTTAAACAAATGCTCTAAGTTCTCGTGAGATAAGGTTGCTCCTAGTGATGAACTCAAAAGCATGAATCACCTACTAGTGTTGATTTCTACATATAAGTACTTAACAAAGTCCCATCATCAATACCTATATATTGCTACTTGCGTTTATCTTCTCTAGACAATTACTGGTCGAAGAAAATCTAAACTAGCAATAGGATTATGAATCAACTATTTAATTTCGAACTTAAACAATCAACAAATAATCCATAAACAATAATAGCATGGTAGAAATCAATCAATAACATAAATAAATGCAAGAGAACAAGTTATTTCATCAATTATAGATTCATATTTCGGGCCAAATCGCCCTTAATCAAAGAGAGTTTTAGTTATTCATAATATTGGAGTTCATCATCAAATAATAATGGAGAATAAAGTAAAGGAGATGAAAATATTAAATGAAAGCAAACCCTAGCTCCACTCTCTCGCAAAACTCCAAGAAGAATACGTCATATCCCAAAAGAATAGAAACCCTTTCTTTTTATAGCCTTCCCACTTTCCAAAATTAGGTCTTCAAAGTCCATCACCAAAAAGTCCACTAAGCCCATGAACCATGTGTGAGAAACCCATGTGAAAATATGTCTCAAAAAAATATGCTCGCGGAAAACCGGGTTTCCGCCGGAATATTTAATCCGGCGTCGGAAAAACATCTCAAAGCCGCCTTCGTCATCGAGACACTTGTCACCAGGAGTTCTACACTTCCATTAGCTCAACTTTGCTTCTCTGCAGTTCAAACATTCACAAAACCATCTAACCCAATTTCTTATCTTGCGAAACGCACCCAAAAGCGTGACCCATAACTCATATGTCCGGCGGCCAACTCTTGTATCCGACTCATACCCTCGCGATTCACTGAAATATTGTGATTCATGCTTCAAGTTCTGAAATCCAGCTACCGGAACTATGCTCACCGGCTCGCCATTCTAGCTCACTTTTCGCACTGTTTTTGCAGCTTCAAAATTCATTCCCAGTTGCTTCCACTGCAATCTCAAATCCAACCGAGCTCTGCACCAACCCAAGAAGACTGCCTTGCAAATGCTTCTTTTTCCGCCGCAACCCGCATTTTAGAGCCGCACTAACACAAAGACTCAGACCTCAATCCAAAATCCCAAAGATCTTGTACGAGCACCAACATCTTCACTAGCTTCGGCCTCCCGCAAGCACAAGACACCTCGCGATGCCAACATCACCACCCACCACCGCGCCATTCATCCCATAATTTCCACCACCCGCAGCACTTCTTCCCACTCAAGCACCACAGCTCACAACCACCAGCTCATGCTCCTACTCTTGTTCTGCAAAGCAACAGCATCACCAATTTCTGTACATTTCCATCACCACCTGAGTCACTGCAATTAGCACCAGCTGCTACTCCTTGCACTCCCCATCTTAGTCACAGATTAAGCAACTCCAGCTGCGTCAACTGCCAAGCCATATGCACCAGTTCGGCCATTAAGTCTCATCCACGCTCATCCCAAACCACTTCCAGAATCACTTCAATCTCCAGCTCTATACATTACCGCCGCCAATTCACATTAGCAACTCAACTTCAGCTGCCATATTGCACGAACCAGACTGTCATTGCCTCCACCTGAGCTGCACCTTCAACTGCTCCACTGAATTCAGAACAACACACCATCAGTGCCACTCTGTAGCTCATTTTTCGTTCTCGACAGCAGCCAAGCATCACCAACAGTATTGCGTATCCACCAGTTTCCATTTCAAGTCGCGTCGACAACACTTCCTTTCGGCTCTTCCCTGTCCTGCCAACTTCACACGAATTCATAACCCTGCCTGTGCCATTTAACTCAAAGACTGCAACCATTCATACTCTAAACCACCTGCAGTAGCATCACTTGGTGGCTGTCTTCACAAAGAAGAAATTCACCTAAATTAGCTCACAATTGACCCCAAACTCCTTGGCCAATTCCTTTACTGATCCTCACCCATTGTGCCGTGTTTTTGTTAACTTCTAAATCGTGTAGTCCACCAACCCTTGTATACAACCATAAGCCATCGAACCTTGGCAACCTAATGACAGATGGAGTCAGACCGGTCGTGGGTCGAACTTGAAGTCTTGAATTGTTCAGCGTTTCTACAAGCATATTGTGCACTCAATCTGGTGAACCAAAGACATGGCTTTGCTGTTGATTTCTAATCATTCCATCTCCTTCCCTGCGAATTCATACAGAACCCATCCATTCAAATCATATACAGAACTCGGAAACACACTTCAATCCTCATCTCTGCTTCGAGCTGGAATACAACACCAAAGCGGACCACTTTCTTCCCTGTTTATTGTCTTCCCGGCTTCAGATATGCCTCTCAACCTTGGCAAGCATCAGGCCCAACTCTTAATTCGTTATAGAACTCAACTTTAATGACCATTCTCCTCCATCGATCAATGGCAGAAACTCAAGCCTCTAAGCTTCCTTCGTTTTTTTTTTTTCAATCGGTTGTCACTATCCAATGGCAAAAAAGAACCTCAAATTCTACCATAATTCTTTGCTCGAGATCTCGAACCATCATCTCCTACAATCCAGTGTCTCCAACTCGGAGAAGATGTTCTAATGATGGACGAGAGAAAATGAAGTTGTCGAGAAACAACTTAGACCTAAATCAGTCTGTCCGCATGAGATTGGGATATCTACACCCATTTGTTTTTATATAGGCCACAAACAGATTATGTGGCTTGTTAGTTCCAGGCAACTGACAGCCCAATTCTCTATTCGATCTCATTCTTCATCTCTTCCTTGCGCAACCGTAGCTAGTTTCACTCGCCTGTGAAATGGTCTTTCTGCTCCAAATGAACACTGTGTTCTCCTTTCGAATTCCACCAGCCGATCGCTGCCTCTTACTTCTCAAATCTACTTCTTCTCTTCAATGAGAATCATCACTAAAGTTGTCATGCTTTTCAGACAGAAGTTGCATCACTAAAGCCGACAAACTTTTCAGATAGCGATGAAGAAATAAAAGCAAATACTGAGAAATAATCTGCCTCCAATGCTTTTTTCCATGTTTCTTCTCCTTTTGATCCAAATGACTCCAAAGTACCTGAATACTCAAAAACAAAACATAAGATACACAATTTACAAGAAAACTAGCAGAGAAAGCATAAACAATAGATAAATAATACGGTGTTTTAGACACCTATCAAATTCCCCCACACTTAGACTTTGCTAGTCCTCGAGCAAATCAAACAAAACAATAAAATACACACAACTCCGTCTCGTCGAGGCTACGGTTACTCTAAGCATGAATAACAGGCCTTTGAACCCCTAGGTGTCCCTAGTGGACGAGTTTTAGTCTCGTGAAGGTTTACAAGAGGTATGCCTACAAAACCTATATTTTCAACTCCGTCTATTTGTGACAAATCAATGAACGAATCCAAAATGACTACAGGAGGAGGTACCTTGCACAAATTCAGTTCATATATAAGTAAATAAAGCTCTAATTAGATAGTCGAACAAGCCACAATACTCGGAAACTAACAAACCACAATCGCAATGAAAAGATAAAGAAGATGGATATAGATGTAGATGTTGGCGAATGTTCACAAGTGTCCGATGTTTCCCATATCTGTCTGAAGGTCACTACCAAGATGAACCTACGCATCCTATTGGATTGAGCTACTGGTCAATTCTAATGTCAACACACTGGCATATACAAGGGAACCAGTGGTCAACAAACTTATTTCTACATCAACTCACTGGCATATACAAGGGAACCAGGAGTGACTTTATTCACCAAATATAATACTTTCTTCTCTTTTTCTTTCTTTTTCACTTTTTTTTTCTTTTTTTTTTTTGTGACAAAGATGATTCGATCTTTTGGATCCAAGCGCATGCTTCTTGTCGCAAGTACGTGATAGTTGCCTTGGATCCTGCATTCCACGCTTGTTTAGGCGACGGAGACAGGGACTACGTTTCACACATCCGCTATTCCCAAGTGTCATTCTTATTCCGTTTGGTCTAATTGGTCGGTCTCTTTTTTTTTTTTTTTTTTTTTTTTTTCTCTTTTTTTCTTTTTCTAGCAACTCAATCACTCTATTTCATCCTAGCAGTAATAACACGTCGATGTTTAGTGACCCACCAAAGCACTAAGAGAACAATAGATAAATATGGAAAATAAAATAAAAATAGAATGCGATATGGTGATATTCCGAGATGTGGTAACGACTATCATGTTATTTGTGATTCCTGAGCTATGTTCGTTTCTTTGTTAATTAATGGGTTCCTCAACTCCTGCAATCAAAATGATTCCATCCACTAATGGTATCATCCTAAAGGCACAAGTTTCTAGATTTCGGAGTTCAAAAAGCACAAATTTTTCTTGGTTTTTTTTTCTATTTTCTCGATTTTTTTTTTTTTTTTTTTTTTTTTTTTGGCATAAAACTACTAAACGCATAAAACAAACTATACAAACATATAAATGCTCCCCCACACTTAAACTTTACATTGTCCTCAATGTAAAATTGAATCATCCAAAGAAGGTTCAAGGTGGGAAATTCCGCAAATGATATGCAAAAACAAGAAAATAAAGATAAAATGCTTAAAAATAAAAAGATAAAAAGATACAAAACCGGTGGGTTGCCTCCCACTTAGCGCTTGGTTTAACGTCGTCAGCCCGACGTTGGGCTCCAATTACTCCTCCGGAGGGAGTGCGTCACTCAATGTGATCATATCCCGATTCTCCGTCACAACCGCTCATAGTATGGTTTCAAGCGATGGCCGTTAACCTTGAAATCAGCCCTGTTTTGGGACTAGTAATTTCAACCGCACCATGCGCAAACACATTAGTAACAACAAATGGTCCAACCCATCTGGACCTAAGTTTACCCCGGAAACAATTTAAGACGAGAATGGAATAAAAGTACTTTCTGCCCTACTTCAAAACTCTTTCGGGAAATCATTTTATCATGGAAAGCCTTGGTCTTTTCTTTATAAATGCGTGAACTTTCATATGCATCATTTCGTATCTCTTCTAACTCATTGAGTGAAGTTTCCTATGTTCACCAGCTGCATCTAATTCCATATTACATACCTTGATAGCCCAATAAGCTTTGTGTTCAAGTTCGACGGAAGATGGCAAGGTTTGCCATAGACAAGCCTAAAAGGAGACATACCGGATGGGTGTCTTATAAGCCGTCCTATACGCCCACAAAGCGTCATTGAGTCTATAACTCCAATCTTTCCTTGTAACATTCACCGTCTTCTCTAATATGGACTTAATCTCCCGGTTGGAAATTTCAGCTTGACCGCTCGTTTGTGGATGGTACGGTGTCCCAACTTTATGAGAAATGTTATACTTCTTTAGAAGAGCGTGAAAGGATCTCTTGAAGTGCGAACCTCCATCACTAATCACCACTCGAGGTGTTCCAAACCTAGAAAAGATATGTTCCTTCACAAACTCACAAACAATATGAGAATCATTGGTAGGGGTGGCTTTAGCTTCCACCCACTTAGAAACATAATCTACAACAAGAAGTATAAAAAATTTCCCATTGGAAATCACAAAAAGGCCCCATAAAATCGATACCCCAAACATCAAAAATCTCAACAAATGAGAATTGGTGTTTGCGGCATTTGGTTTCTAGCACCAAGGTTGCCTGTCCTTTGACACCTATCACAAGCCTTACAACATAGATATGCATCCTTAAACAATGTAGGCCAATAGAAACCACTTTGAGAACCTTGAGGGCTGTCCTCTTGGCTCGAAATGGCCACCACAAGCATATGAGTGACAAAAATTCAGAATTGATTGGAACTCGGATTCGAGTACGCACTGCGGATCATTTGATCGGAGCAATGCTTCCACAAGTAAGGTTCATCCCATATATATTGCTTAGCAATCTTCTTGAGCTTGTGTTTTTGGAATGTAGACATGGAACTAGGTACTTGTCCCGTCACCAAGAAGTTAACGATATCAGCGTACCATGGAGTTGTGCCACCAACCGCAAAGAGTTGCTCATCAGGAAGCTATCATGCAAAGGAATCGCTTCTTCGGACACAACCAATCTCGCTTAAATGATCCGCTACGGTATTCTCACCGCCCTTCTTGTCCTTGATTTGCAAGTTGAACTCTTGAAGAAGAAGAATCCACCTTATGAGCCTTGGTTAGCATCCTTCTTTGTTAGCAAGTATCGAAGTGCGACATGGTCGGAGAAAACAACCACCTTCGTACCCACTAAATAAGATCGAAACTTCTAGTGCAAACACTATGGCCAAAAGCTCCTTTTCAGAGTGGAGTAGTTGATTTGTGCTCCGTTGAGAGTTCTAGAAGCATAATAAATGGCATATGGAACTTTGCCATCTCGCTGTCCCAACACGGCTCCAACGGCATAATCACTTGCATCGCACATCAACTCAAATGGCTTGCTCCGATCCGGTGGTTTGATGATTGGTGCGGTAGTCAACAACTCTTTCAAGGTGTCGAAAGCTTCCTTGCATTCCTTGTCACAATCAAAGGCCACATCTTTTTGCAAGAGTCTACACAGGGCATTGCAATCTTGGAGAAATCCTTGATGAATCTCCTATAAAAACCCGCATGACCAAGAAAAGAGCGAACCTCCCTCACATTTGTGGGGTATTGTAAGTTCGAATCAAATCTATCTTAGCCTTGTCCACTTCTAACCCCTTAGAAGATACAACATGACCTAGCACAATCCCATGATTGACCATAAAGTGACATTTTTCCCAATTAAGCACAAGATTAGTTTATACGCATCGTTTAAGAATAAGTGCAAGGTTATCTAAGCATTTGTCAAAAGAATCACCATACACGCTGAAATCATCCATAAACACTTCTATGATGCTTTCCACATAATCTGAAAATATACTTACCATACAACGTTGAAAAGTGGCTGGTGCATTGCACAAGCCAAATGGCATACGTATATACGCAAAAGTGCCAAAAGGGCAAGTAAACGTCGTCTTTTCTTGATCTTAGGGGGCTATTACAACTGGGTTATAACTTGAAAAACCATCAAGGAAGCGAGTAAAAAGCATGTCTAGCCAACCTTTCAAGCATTTGATCAATGAATGGTAAGGGAAAATGGTCCTTTCGGGTGGTAGAGTTGAGCTTTCGGTAATCAATGCACACTCTCCAACCGGTCTGGATTCTAGTTGGAACCAAGTCATTATCTTCGTTCTTCACCACCGTGATTCCGGACTTCTTTGGAACGACTTGAATTGGGCTCACCCATTTGCTATCGGATATGGGATAGATCACCCCTACCTCCAACAACTTCAGAATTTCCTTCTTGACTACTTCCATCATCGGAGGGTTCAAGCGACGTTGAGCTTCCCTTGTTGGTTTTGCCCCCTCCTCAAGAAGTATTCGGTGCATACATGTGGAAGGACTGATTCCTTTGATATCGGCAATGGTCCACCCAATGGCAGACTTGTACTCTCTTAGCACTCGAACAAGCTTCTCCTCTTGCACCTTGGTAAGGTTGTTGGCAATGATCACCGGTAACTCTTCCTTGTCACCTAAATACACGTATTTAAGGTGATCCGGAAGAGGTTTCAACTCAAGAATAGGTGCCTGCACAATCGACGGTAAAAGTTTCTCATTAGTAAGCGGCAAAGAAACATAAGACACATTATACTTTGGTGGAACTTCTTGTAATGAGTTAAGAGATAAAACAGCCTCTTTAAGCTCATCACAAATAGACAATTCACTTTCAATGTCTTTGTATTTTCCATAACCTAAACCTTCCACTATGGTGTTTTCTAAAGCATCTTCACCATTCAATTCAAAAATCTGTTGAGCTAGAGAATCAATAATATCAATTGAAAAACAGGAATGCACATCACTAGGATATCTCATAGCCTCAAAGATATTGAAACTTATGACTTCGTCATCAAATTCCATAGTTAAAGCGCCCTTGAAAACATCAATCTTTGTTCTAGCGGTTCTCATGAATGGTCTACCCAACAAAGAAGGGAGTAGACGATGGTGAATCTTCATCCATCATGTCAAGAACATAGAAATCAGCTGGAAATATGAGTTGATTAACCTGCACCAAAACATCTTCAATAACCCCTTTCGGGTAAGAATTAGACCTATCAGCAAGTTGTATAACAATACCGGTATTCTTAAGAGGTCCAAGATTCAATGATTCATAAACGGAGGCAGGCATAACATTAATGGATGCTCCTAAATCTAACATAGCACGTTCAAACCTGATTTTACCAATAGTACATGGTATGGTGAAACTACCGGGGTCTTTCAACTTAGGTGGAAGTTTCTTTTGAAGATATGCCGAAGCATTCTCCCCCACACTCATTACCTCGTTACCGGTTAATTTGTGCTTGTTAGTGCACAATTCCTTCAAGAACTTTGCCCAACGTGGAACTTGCCTTATCGCCTCAATGAGTGGAATGTTCACTTCAATCTTCTTAAAGATTTCCAACAGCTCTTGGTACAATGTCTCCTTGTTCGACTTTGCAAACCTGCTAGGAAAAGGCGGAGAAGTAACATAAGTAGAAACATGAGTTCTAGAGTTAGAATTTGTTACTTGGGTCAGCCTTTTTAGGGTTGTTTCACCCTCTTCTTTCTCCAACTCAGGTTCATGGGACACCGGTGATGTTTCCGGTTTATCTACTTGCTTCCCACTTCGTAACTCAATAGCATTGGCATTCTCCTTGTGATTTATTGGTTGCGAAGGAAGTTTTCCCTCTGCTTGTGCTTCCAATTTGCTCACGGCATTAGCTAATTGACCCATTTGTGTTCGGATGTCCTTCATCTCCATTGCTGACTTTTGCTTATCTTGCACCATTGTGTTGAGAATGAGATTCAACTTGTCATCTATACTCGTGCCTTGAGTTTCTTGTGGTGGTCTTTGCATGAATTGATATCCTCCTTGTTGATTGAAAGTAGGATTTGCAGCAGCTTGCTTGTTTGCATAGCTGAAATTCGGATGATCACGCCAACCTGGGTTGTATGTGTTGGAGTACGGATCGTACCTCGGCCTTTGCTGATTTTGGTACATAGCATTTGCTTGCTCAACATCTTCGGTATATGATGATGGTATGACAGCTGCAGACTATTTGAGTCATCATTCTCTCCATGTTGCCCATCCTTTGTTCCATGTGTGAAGAATTGCCAACTTCATTCACCTTCCTTCTGCTTGATTCATCTCGAGTGTAGAATTGTTGAGTGTTCGCAGCCATATTCTCCAACAAACTTGTAGCTTCCGCAATGGTCTTGTTGGTAAGTGCACCACCACTTGCGGCATCGATCAAATTTCTATCATTAGAAAGCAGCCCCTCGTAGAAATATTGAATCACAAGTTGATCGCTGATTTGGTGGTGTGGGCAGCTAGCTAAAAGCTTCTTGTAGCGCTCCCAATACTCATGGAGAGTCTCTCCGATACTTGCCTAATACCACAGATCTCCTTGCGAATCACAGCTGCTTTTGATCTTTGGAAAATACTTCTCAAGGAACAATTTCTTCATCCCATTCCATGTGGTTATGCTTCAGTGGGTAAGCAAAAAAACCACTCTCCCGATATCTAAAAGAGAGAAAGGAAAAGTTGTCATCATAGCCATATCCGCATCTGCAGTTGCTTGCTTCATACTAGTCACAACATGATGGAATTGTTGCAAGTGACGATTAGGATCTTCTCCCGCTAAACCTCCGAATTTGGGCAGCAAGTTAATCAATTGTGGTTTCAACTCAATGGTTCCATTCAATTTGAATACATAAAGGCTGCTGATCTAGGTTTGGAGAAGTGAGCTCCTTGAGTGTTCTTGGAGCGGGTGGTCGACCTCCCATTGTGTTGTCTTCCTCTTCGTCCGAGTCCGAGAATTCACTTGGTGTAGAACTTTGAGGAAGTGGAGTGTTGATGCTCGAATGAAATCCTTAAGTAAAGTGCCCGAACGAAGACGTATACCAATTGGACTTGGTCTGCCCTCTCCACGCATTCACCAAAGAATTAGTACTGAAAATCGATTCTAAGAGGTTGAATAAGTAGATAGAAATTGAAAATAAAAGCAAAAGTAACAACTAAGAATAAAAATAACAACTAAACTTGCCACTTTGCCTCCCCCGGCGGCGCGCAATTTTGACGAGGTGTCAATCTCGCAAAAATAAATTTCTCTACTTCTCTTTAACTAGCAAGTAGTATAATGTAAGTAGGATCGTCCCAAGGGAGGTATGAAGTTCAAGTTGTTATGCAAATACTCTTAGCAAAGATGATTTTGTTGTAGAAATGCTGAAAATTGTAAAATGTATTCAAATATGAGATGTAATTGATTAAAGGTTCAATCTAGACCACGGAATACAAACCAAATTGATAGATAGCTATAATCTTCACATTATCATGTTACTAACAACCCTAGAATAATTAGTACGCTCAACTATTCCGTTATTATCTCCTAGCTCACCGGATACGGAAGCGCTCGACTACCGGTTCCTACTTGCCAAGTTTCCTAGAGGTACGCTTACTAGGTTCGACTTAAACAAATGCTCTAAGTTCTGTGAGATAAGGTTGCTCCTAGTGATGAACTCAAAAGCATGAATCACCTACTAGTGTTGATTTCTACATATAAGTACTTAACAAAGTCCCATCATCAATACCTATATATTGCTACTTGCGTTTATCTTCTCTAGACAATTACGGGTCGAAGAAAATCTAAACTAGCAATAGGATTATGAATCAACTATTTAATTTCGAACTTAAACAATCAACAAATAATCCATAAACAATAATAGCATGGTAGAAATCAATCAATAACATAAATAAATGCAAGAGAACAAGTTATTTCATCAATTATAGATTCATATTTCGGGCTTCGAAATCGCCCTTAATCAAAGAGAGTTTTAGTTATTCATAATATTGGAGTTCATCATCAAATAATAATGGAGAATAAAGTAAAGGAGATGAAAATATTAAATGAAAGCAAACCCTAGCTCCGGCTCTCTGCAAAACTCCAAGAAGAATACGTGATATCCCAAAAGAATAGAAACCCTTTCTTTTTATAGCCTTCCCACTTTCCAAAATTAGGTCTTCAAAGTCCATCACCAAAAAGTCCACCAAGCCCATGAACCATGTGTGAGAAACCCATGTGAAAATATGTCTCAAAAAATATGCTCGCCGGAATATGGCCGGAATCCGGCGTCGGAAAAACATCTCAGGCCGCCTTCGTCATCAGACACTGTCACCAGGCAGTTCTACACTTCCATTAGCTCAACTTTGCTTCTCTGCAGTTCAAACATTCACAAAAACCATCTAACCCAATTTCTTATCTTGCGAAAACGCACCCAAAAGCGTGACCCATAACTCATATGTCCAGTGGCCAACTCTTGTATCAGACTCATACCCCCTCGCGATTCACTGAAATATTGTGATTCATGCTTCAAGTTAAAGGAAATCCATTCACGGGAACTATGCTCACCGGCTCGCCATTCTAGCTCGCTTTCGTGACTTTGTTTTGCGGCTTCAAAATTCATTCCCGGTTGCTTCCACTCGCAATCTCAAATCCAACCGAGCTCGCACCAACCCAAAGGCTTTTTGTCTTGCAGCTCAGCTTCGAAACAGCTGCTTCTTTTCCTCTTTGCAACTTCGCATTTTAGAGCTGCACTAACACAAAGACCAGTACCTCAATCCAAAATCCCAAAGATCTTGTACGAGCACCAACATCTTCACTAGCTTCGGGCCTCCGCAAGCACAAGACACACCCTGCGATGCCAACATCACCAGTCCACCACTGCTGCCATTCATCCCATAATTTCCACCACCCGCAGCACTTCTTCCCACTCAAGCACCACAGCTCACAGCCACCAGCTCATGCTCCTACTCTTGTTCTGCAAAGCCACAGCATCACCAATTTCTGTACATTTCCATCACCACCTGAGTCACTGCAATTAGCACCAGCTGCTACTCGAATACCTCCAAAGCGCAGCATTGCAAAGCATCTACTCCTTGCACTCCCCATCTTAGTCACCCAGTTAAGCAACTCCTGCGTCAACTGCCAAGCCATATGCACCAGTTCGGCCATTAAGTCTCATCCACGCTCATCCCAAACCACTTCCAGAATCACTTCAATCTCCAGCTCTATACATTACCGCCGCCAATTCACATTAGCAACTCAACTTCAGCTGCCATATTGCACGAACCAGACTGTCATTGCCTCCACCTGAGCTGCACATTCAATTGCTCCACTGAATTCAGAACAACACACCATCAGTGCCACTCTGTAGCTCATTTTTCGTTCTCGGCTGAGCCAAGCATCACCAACAGTACTGCGTATCCACCAGTTTCCATTTCAGTCGCGTCGACAACACTTCCTTTCAGCTCTTCCCTGTCCTGCCAACTTCACACGAATTCATAACCCCTGCCCAGGCCATTTAACTCCAGTACCTGCAACCATTCATACTCTAAACCACCTGCAGTAGCATCACTTGGTGGCTGTCTTCACAGCAAGAAATTCACCTAAATTAGCTCACAATTGACCCCAAACTCCTTGGCCAATTCCTTTACTGATCCTCACCCATTGTGCCGTGTTTTTGTTAACTTCTAAATCGTGTAGTCCACCAACCCTTGTATACAACCATAAGCCATCGAACCTTGGCAACCTAATGACAGATGGAGCTGTAGACTGGTCGTGGCTGAACTTGAAGTGCTGAATTCGTTCAGGCGTTTCTACAAGCATATTGTGCACCTGAATCTGGTGAACCAAAGACATGGCTTTGTTGTTGATTTCTAATCATTCCATCTCCTTCCCTGCGAATTCATACAGAACCCATCCATTCAAATCATATACAGAACTCGGAAACACACTTCAATCCTCATCTCTCGCTTGAAATGAATACAACACCAAAGCGGACCACTTTCTTCCCTGTTTATTGTCTTCCCGGCTTCAGATATGCCTCTCAACCTTGGCAAGCATCAGGCCCAACTCTTAATTCGTTATAGAACTCAACTTTAATGACCATTCTCCTCCATCGATCAATGGCAGAAACTCAAGCCTCTAAGCTTCCTTCGTTTTTTTTTCGATCGGTTGTCACTATCCAATGGCAGCAGCAACCTCAAATTCTACCATAATTCTTTGCCTGAGATCTCTGAACCATCATCTCCTACAATCCAGTGTCTCCAACTCAGAGAAGATGTTCTAATGATGGACGAGAGAAAATGAAGTTGTCTGAGAAACAACTTAGACCTAAATCAGGTCTGTCCGTACAGATTGGGATATCTACACCCACTGTTTTTATATAGGCCACAAACAGATTATGTGGCTTGTTAGTTCCAGGCAACTGACAGCCCAATTATCTATTCGATCTCATTCTTCATCTCTTCCTTGCGCAACCGTAGCTAGTTTCACTCGCCTGTGAAATGGTCTTTCTGCTCCAAATGAACACTGTGTTCTCCTTTCGAATTCCACCTGCCGATTGCGCCTCTTACTTCTCAAATCTACTTCTTCTCTTCAATGAGAATCATCACTAAAGTTGTCATGCTTTTCAGACAGAAGTTGCATCACTAAAGCCGACAAACTTTTCAGATAGCGATGAAGAAATAAAAGCAAATACTGAGAAATAATCTGCCTCCAATGCTTTTTTTCCATGTTTCTTCTCCTTTTGATCCAAATGACTCCAAAGTACCTGAATACTCAAAAACAAAACATAAGATACACAATTTACAAGAAAACTAGCAGAGAAAGCATAAACAATAGATAAATAATACGGTGTTTTAGACACCTATCAGCACTCAGAAGTGGGTACCAAAGAAAGCCAATGATGCTTTGAGTGTGAAAAGGAATGATCTTCCACAAATTTCCATGACTATGGAAAAGGCAATATCCATGATGTTGGAACTTAACAAGTTTTTTGGAAAAATGGAATTGGATGTGAAAGGTTCTAAAAGCGATCTCTTTCATGATAATCCAAAGGTCACTTGTGGTGAGCAAGACATTGTTCACCCCAACACAACTTGATTGTGTTGTAAGTGCATCCTCACCAAGGAATGCGCTGCTATGTATACGATGAGGGAAGAACGAGAATTGGGGCACACAGATTATGTTCGGTAAGGCTGTAGAATTCAACTGGATTCTTATAAAAAGGTTTGAAAATAGTAGTTCGGGATGTTTGGACTTCATGGTACACCTACCAGGTATGCATACTTAACGTCGATATTTGGTAAACTTGTTTTGGCCGTAACTTCTCCGTATGAACTTGGAATGACCTCATTCTTTTTGCATTCTCTTCCTCTTTGAATTCTCTTCAAAATAGAGATAAGAATTCCTGAATTTGGATGAGTTAAGAATGGTCCTTGTCCTGTATCTTGTTTTTGAAAGTTTTGCTCCGTTTCGTCGC
This sequence comes from Papaver armeniacum, assembly GCA_023531295.1. Classification (NCBI taxonomy): domain Eukaryota; kingdom Viridiplantae; phylum Streptophyta; class Magnoliopsida; order Ranunculales; family Papaveraceae; genus Papaver; species Papaver armeniacum. Next base: position 25,473 of record JAJJWW010015242.1, read on the forward strand.
ACTTATTCCATTTCTCTTGGACTTAGGTACATGGATTCTTGGAGTACCTCTATTATAAGATCTTTTGTAGCTTTACAATAATGTTGTTGGTGAATCACAAAGAAGGAAGTTCAAGAATGGGCAGTAGCACGCATTGTTATGGGATTCTTGAATGTTCACAATCATCTTTGTGAACTATGGTGCATGGTCGTTAATGACTTTGTATGTTCTTCCTTATTAAGAAAATCTTTTTATACGCCTTTGGTAGTTATTCTTGGTGTCAATCCGTGCGAAAAAGATTGATTCTACCTTCTAAGGAAAAAGGTTAATTTTTGCAATTTTAATCTTTATGATTTTATATATTGCAATTTGTTATGGGATATGCGTGTTTGCGTCCGTGAACTATGATTGTCCCATACTTTGTCAAAAGTTAAGTCTTTCATATGTTGATATGCAAGTATTGATAAAAGAATGAATGAACTTTTGACATTACAAAAGTTTTAATCCTATTGTATGTCATTATGCAAATATTGATGGAAGATAGGATGAACTTTTGTTTACGAGGATTATGTCTATTGTATGTCATTGTGCAAATAGTGATGGAAAATAGTATGAATCCTTGTCTATTCCACAATATTGATCTTCCATGATCCATATTTTTATGTATATATTGTGGGGCTCCGTAAGTTCTCTTATGTTGAGCATTTACGATTAAATTAATCATGGGTTTTCTTGTGGTTAATTTAATTGAGTATTTTGGATTCAAATTCATATTCGTATGTGATTTGTTATGTCCAAAGAAATCCTTCCTTTCTTTTGAAATTAAGGTCGCTCTTGTTGTTCTTTCGAGAATGACATTTTATGGGGGAGAGTTCTTAAGTGAACTTGTGCTTAGTTGCCAAATATTTGTGGGGAGTGTAAATTTGTGGAATATTATAGGGGTTATCTTGTATCTTTATAAACTCCTTGATGAAAGCATTTAGCTTCGGCTATATGATTGCATCTAAAAAGTTGATATGTGCTTGCTTTTGGTCATGAAATGTCTCTATGGAAATTTCATTAGGATCCCACTAGTTTTCGTACCTACAAATACATATGGTTTTCGGATCATTATGTAAGGGGGAGTGGTTTCCATGTGAGATGGATTATTGACTAAGGGGGAGTGATACATATCACCATAGAATTGTTGTCGAAGTTGTGATGCAATTAAACTTTGATGCTGTGTAATAATACTATGACACTGTGTAACAATGATTGAGAACTCTTGTTTTCTCATTGTTATTGTTACGTATTTTAAACAACGATGATACTAAACTTACAACCTTTGGGATCATTGGAGTACTTGGAAGTGACGAAGATTTCGAGTAATGTTGAAGAACCAAGAAGATCAGGCATGTGGAAAAGAAGCTACAAAAGTTTATATTTATTTTTGTATTCCATATGTATTGATAGTTTTGTCACTAAAATTGACAAAGGGGGAGATTGTTAGAGCACTGCTCGGTTTAACTCGCATGCGTTGCTATCTCAAGCATGTTTGTCAATGTTAGTGATCAAAACTATAAGTCTTGATTTCTAGTCTACTTATAGCTAAGTCTCGGACTAGGATAGAAAGTGTAGTTGAGCTCTAGACTCCATGGCGATCATCATACAAAGACGAAGAACTACTCAAGGAACTGGTGGAACTTCATCGACTAAAAGGTATGTGGAGACTTGAACTTATCTATCACTCAAAAGTCTATCTACTCTATCTCCTATCTTGAGACAAAAGTCGTATTGCTATATAGACTTTGATTATACACATTTGCTATTTCGAGCCGAATTTATCTCGCTTATCTATTTCTCGAAATATGTGTTGGTAAGCTTTCGCTTTGGCCAAGTTCATCTTTACTAGTGACGAAAGTCATATTAGGTTTCAATTACTAGAAAATTGCTTTAACAAAAAATGGTTTGTGAATAACAACTATATAACGTCCTCTAAGAATGTTTCAATGATTGAAATGAGAGTTTAGAATATATAACCATTGTTGAATATAAACATTGTGTGATAACTCATACGTGTGTAAGTCCTTATTCCTTGAACCAAAGTATGCGTACTTTGATGCTTAGGAAAACCGGAACTAAAGTCCGCGTACCAGTACGCGCACCATCGGAAGTTCACGTCCCGTGAAAATCTGCTGGAGTTTGTGAACTGAAAACAAACTTATTTCAGGTACTTAAGTACGCGTACCGGTACGCGTACTTAGGTTGGTTATTTTCTAAGAATGAATATTCGTGAACTTAAACTTGTATAAACTAAGGAATGCATGTTTGCAAACCGTGGCTAAAAAGTTCATGAATCGATTCGAGTGAATCAAATTGTTTTTTTCTTCGATTGTGTCTTGTATACTTCTATAAGATCTAAGCAATTGAACAACTCTCTTACTAGTTCATTTGAGCTAGTTATGGTAAAGAAGAATATGGTTGATATGAAAGTGATCATATGGCTAACCATTTGGTTAACTATTGTTGAACCAACTAAGTATACATGTTTGGGTACGGTTACTGAAAAAACGGGGGTATAACAACCACACCCAATATTTCTCTTAGCAATCTGTATGGACAAACTCCAATGTATTTTCTAGAGAATCAACTAGACAATCTGACTCAATCTAGACAATAAGTATATCAAAAAGTTTATATCTCAATCTCTCGATTTGATATATACTCAAGCAAATAGAAATCTGCGAGTCTTTCTCAAATACTAGAGAGATAACTTGGATGGTACCAAAGACCAATATCCAAGTCTCAATCAATTTAAATCAACAACCAAAAGGTCGGATATTCTAATTGATTGAACAACGTACAACCTGTGATATTTCAATTATATAACAAAATATATTGCGGAAAAGAATAACACAAACACCAGGATTTTGTTAACGAGGAAACCGCAAATGCAGAAAAACCCTCGGGACCTAGCCCAGATTGAACACACACTGTATTAAGCCGCTACAGACACTAGCCTACTCCAAATTAACCGGTGCGGACTGTAGTTGAACCCCAATCAATCTCACACTGATCCAAGGTACAGTTATGCTTCTACGCCTCTGATCCCAGCATGATGCTACGTACTTGATTCCCTTAGTTGATCTCACCCACAACTAAGAGTTGGTACGACCCAAAGTCGAAGACTTTAATAAACAAATCATCACACATAAAAGTGTACAGTAATAGATAAATCCGTCTCCCACGAATATACCTACAAGTTTTTGTTCCGTCTTTTGATAAATCAAGGTGAACAGGAACCAATTGATAACCCGGACTTATATTCCTGAAGAACATCCTAGTATTATCAATCACCTCACAATAATCTTAATCGACGCAGCGAAAAAAGATATTGCGGAATCACAAACGATGAGACGAAGTGTTTGTGACTTCTTTTCTATCTTGCCTATCAGAGATATAAATCTCAAGCCAATTATTCCAATTGTACTCGTACGATAGAAACAACAAGATCAGATCACACAACTATAATAAAAGTAGTATCGGTCTGGCTTCACAATCCCAATGAAGTCTTTAAGTCCTTAACCTGGTTTAGAGAAGAAAACCCAAGGTTAAAGAAGAAACGACTCTAGCTTATGCAACTAGTATCACATGTAAGGTGTGTGGATTAGGTTTCCAAGTTGCTAGAGTTTTCCCTTATATAGTCTTTCAAATCAGGGTTTCCAATCAATGTTAGCTTGGTAACAAAGCATTCAATATTCACTGTTAGATGAAAACCTTATTAGATTCAAGTTAATATTTCTCAACCGTTGGATCGAAACCTTAGCTTGTTACACACAAATGAAATGTCCAATTTTGGGTTTATGTAACCGTTCCCAAACATTAACATTTGTTGGTTCAATAATAGTTAACCAAATGGTTATCCATATGATCACTCTCATATAAACCATATTCTTCTTCACCATAACTATTTCAAATGACTCAAATGAACTAGTTAGAGAGTTGTTCAATTGCTTAGATCTTATATAACTACACAAGACACAATCGAAGCAAAAAACGGTTTGATTCACTCGAATCGGTTCATGAACTTTATAGCCACGGTTTGCAAAAGCATTCCTTAGTTTATATAAACATGAGTTCAAGAACAACCGGTTTTAGATATAACCTACTCAAGTTCGCGGACTTAAGCTCACGGAAGGAGTTCACAAATTCCAAAGAAATTCTCGGGTCGAGAACTTCCGCATGATTCAGCGGACTTGGCTCACGCCACATTCCGTTTCTCTTGATCAACAAAGTTCGCAAACTTTGGTTCAAGAAATAAGGACTTATACATATATGTGTTTCCACAACAATGCTTATATCCTACCAATGGTTATGTTAGAGCATTGCTCGGTCGAACTCGCATGCGTTGTTATCTCAAGCATGTTTGTCAATGTTAGTGATCAAAACTATAAGTCTTGATTTCTAGCCTACTATAGCTAAAGGTCTCGGACTAGGATAGTAAGTGTAGTTGAGCTCAAGAACTCCATGGCAATCATCATACAAGACGAAGGACTACTCAAGGAACTTGTGGAACTTCATCGACTAAAAGGTATGTGGAGATTTGAACTTATCTGTCACTCAAAAGTCTATTTACTCTATCTCCTATTCTTGAGACAAAAGTCGTTTTGATATATAGACTTTCATTATACACATTTGCTATTTCGATCAGAGTTTATCTCACCTATCTATTTCTAGAAATACATGTTGGTAAGCTTTCACTTTAGCCAAATTCATCTTTACCTAGTGACGAATGTCATGTTATGTTTCAATCACTTTGAAAATTTCTATGACGAAAAATGGTCTGTGAATAACGGCTATATAACGTTCTCTGATAATGTTTCAATGATTGAAATGAGAGTTTAGATTACATAACCATTGGTAGGATATAAGCATTGTTGTGGAAACACATATATGTATAAGTCCTTATTCCTTGAACCAAAGTTTGCGAACTTTGTTGATCAAGAGAAACGAATGTGGCGTGAGCCAAGTCCGCGAACTGGCGGAAGTTCTCGACCCGATAATTTCTGCTGGAGTTTGTAAACTCCTTCCATGAGATTAAGTCCGCGAACCCAGTCCGCGAACTTGAGTAGGTTATATCTAAAACCGGTTGTTCTTGAACTCATGTTTATATAAACTAAGGAATGTTTTTGCAAACCGTGGCTATAAAGTTCACGAACCGATTAAGTGAATCAAACCGCTTTTGCTTCCGATTGTGTGGTGTAGTTACATAAGATCTAAGCTATTGAACAACTCTCTAACTAGCTCATTTGAGTCATTTGAACTAGTTATGGTGAAAAAGAATATGGTTGATATGAGAGTGATCATATGGCTAACCATTTGGTTAACTATTGTTGAACCAACAAATGTTAATGTTTGGGAACGGTTACATAAACCCAAAATTGGACATTTCATTTTGTGTGTAACAAGCTAGGGTTTCGATCCAACGGTTGAGAAATATTAGCTTGAAATTGAATCTAATCGAGTTTTCATCTAACTATGAATATTGAATGCTTTGTTACCAAGTTAACATTGATTGCAAACCCTGATTTGAAAGACTATATAAGGGAGAACTCTAGTAACTGGGAATCCGAATCCCCACACCTTATGTGTGATACTAGTTGCATAATCTAGAGTCGTTTCTCCTTTAACCTTGGGTTTTCTTATCTAAACTAGGTTAACGACTTAAAGACTTCATTGGGATTGTGAAGCCGAGACGAGATACTACTTTCTTGTAGTTTTGTGATCTCGATCTTTGCGGTTTCTATCGTGCAGTACAATTGCCATAATTGTCTTGAGATTTATATCTCCGATAGGCAAGATAGAAAAGAAGCCACAAACACTTCGTCTCATCGTTTGTGATTCCGCAATATCTTTTTTAGCTGCGTCGATTAAGATTATTGTGAGGTGATTGATAATACTAGGTTGTTCTTCAGAATATAAGTCCGGGTTATCAATTGGTTCATATTCACCTTGATTTATCAAAAGACGGAACAAAAACTCATCGGTATATTCGCGGGAGACGGATTTATCTATTATGTAGACTTTACGTGTGATACTGATTTGTTTATTAAAGTCTTCGACTTTGGGTCGTAGCAACTCTTAGTTGTGGGGGTGAGATGGCTATGGAATCAACTACGTAGCATCCTGCAGGATCGAGGCGTAGGATCATAACTGTACCTTGGATCGGTGTGAGATTGATTGGGGGTTCAACTACAGTCAGGCACCAAGTTAATTTGGAGTAGGCTAGTGTATGTAGCGGCTTAATACAGTGTGTGTTAAATCTGGACTAGGTCCCGGGTTTTTTCTGCATTTGCGGTTTCCTCGTTAACAAAATTCTGGTGTTTGTGTTATTTCTTTTCCGCATTATATTTTGTTATATAATTTAAATATCACAGGTTGTGCGTTGTTCAATCAATTAGAATATCCGACCTTTTGGTTGTTGATTTAATTGATTGAGACTTGGATATTGGTCTTTGGTACCATCCAAGTTATCTCTCTAGTATTTGATAAAGACTCGCAGATATCTATTTGCTTGAGTATATATCAAATCGAGAGATTGAGATATAAACTCTTTGATATACTTTTTGTCTAGATTGAGTCACATTAATCTAGTTGATTCTCTAGAAAGTATGTTGGAGTTTGTCCATACAGATTGCTAAGCGAAATATTGGGTGTGGTTGTTATACCCCCGCTTTTTCAATTGGTATCAGAGAAGGCAAACACGTTCAAGACCTTATAAGTATGTGTTTGTAGCGATCTGACTCTGTGGACAGAAATGTCTCTAGAAACGCTTCACCAGGATTAAAAACCAATCGTAGAAGAAGTTCTAATAAAATGGTTATTCTCCAGAAAAAGTTGGATGAACAAATCCGGATCAACTCTGATCTCATGGCAGAAATTGCAATGCTTAAGGATTTGAAATCTGTCAAAATCCCTTTAATGGATTTGAATCCTCGTTTGATTGGGGGCCATGGATATTAATTGGGGGCCTCCCACTAGAGGACAAAAAAAGGTCACCCAAACCTAATTTGGGTCACCCCTAGCAAATTTTTTTTCTAAATACCTAAACTGCCCCTGAATGATTAGTATTAAAACTTAATAAAGTTAATTTAATTAGTGTGGTTAGATTATGTTATATTAAAATCAGATTTTAGAATCTTTTTTTTTTTTTTTTTGTTGTTGTTGTTGTTGTTGTTGTTGTTGTTGTGAGTTGAGAAGAAGAAGAGGAGGTTTTAGAGGAAAACTTGGGGTTTTTAGAAATGAGTAATTCAAGTAGGGGAAATGATGTTGGAGAAGGTTCAAGTAACAAAGATGATTGTGTTGATGGTAAAATTATCTTAAATTCTCCCATGGATTGGATATATGTCACAACACAGAGAAAGAGTCGTCAATGTCGAGGGATGTATACCCCAACGACTCTATAAAGTTGTCAATGTATTGACACCAAAAATGACGACTCAAACCTGCAACTTTTCCAGGTTATGAAAAATTGTCAGGGTAATATGATATACCCTAACGACTCTTAGCTTGGGTCACAAGAGTCGTTATTTTTGTGTCTATACCAAGACGACTACGAAAATTTTTGGGACGAGAGAGGTCGCTTGTTTTTCACAGGGTCGTTGACGTTTAAAAAGGGTCGTCCATAGAGGATCGTCATAGGTTTCTATATTATGTTAACGACTCTAATATAGGGTAAAAAAATATGAAACCAGAAATATGGTCGTTATGTTGATCATCATATACCCTAACGATTTTTTATGGTCCTTACATGTATATGAAAAATCGTTAGGGTTTAGGCTTGTCGAATTGACGACCCTTTTACTGTAACTAAAATTTTTCGGGTGAAGAAATGTTTTCGTTAATGGAGGGTGAGAGGGGAGGGAGTGATCTTTTTGTTTAGAACTAGAAATGAATTGGGGCTTAGGATTAAGGGTTAATAGGTTTTTAAGATTTATTTTTAGTGAAGGGTAAAATAGTATTTTCACAATCGGTTTAATACGCCTCTGGAAAATTTAGGGTGCAAATATAATGTCAAGGCCCCCAATTAATATTCATGGCCCCCAATCAAACGAGGATTTGAATAACTCTTGTTGTTCCTCTCAGAAGAACAGTCGTAAGTCAGGTAATAAACAACGTTCGCATGTTGTCAAAACTGATATAACCCAGAACTTCTCTGACGATGTTAAATATGTTGGCCCATGTTCGTTTTGTGATTCCTCTAATCACTTTCAAGATACTTGTATGTTCTTCCAGAAGAGCCTGAAAGTTGCAAGTATTCTTCACACGAAAACTAAACAACTTAGTGCCTCTCTAAAAGGACGTACAAAATTATCAGAAACCCTAAACAGGAAAGTACTAATAGTATGGGAGCTTTTGCTTTAAAATCAACATCACCCTTTCAATGGTTTCTTGACAGTGGATGTAGCAGGCATATGACAGGTGAGCTCACATGGTTTGTTTCTTCTGACGACTGTGAAGGAGGTCCAGTAACTTTCGGAGATGGGAGTTGTTGCTACATTAGCAAGAAAGGGACGATCAAACTGCCCGGCGTACCTGAAATCCATGATATAGTATACGTAAAAGGTATGACTGCAAATCTTCTTTTTGTTAGTCAAATTTGTGACAAAGGCCATCGAGTTGTCTTCAACGCAAATGGATGTGACATTGTAGACAAAACTGGGAAAGTAATTTTTCAAGGAACTCGTGGTAAAAACAACTGTTATCTTCTTGATACTCGGTTTAGAAATTGTTGCAATTTGACTAAGGTGGAATCTACACATCTTTGGCATGAGCGTTTTGGTCACATCAATTATCATCTTCTAACTAAGATCATTAACAAAGAACTTGTTAGAGGCATTCCCAAAATCAATACAAAGATTGAAGGTGTATGTGGTGCCTGACAAAAGGGTAAACAAACGAAAGTTCACCATAAATCATCTGGAGATATTCTCACTAAAGCTCCACTTGATTTAATGCATATGGATCTCTTCGGACCAATTAAACAACCCACGGTTCTTTGGTAAGAAGTATGCTTTAGTTATGGTAGATGATTACACCAGATTCACTTGGGTTGCATTTTTGTCTCATAAAAATGAAACCCTTGATGAATTCAAGATTATTGTTAAAAGAATCCAGAACAAACAAGGTCGCAAACTAAAGAAAATTAGGAGCGACCGTGGAACTGAATTCAAGGACACTAAGGTGTTTGAATTTTATGACGAACTGGGGATTATTCAACAATATTCACCACCCATTACTCCTCAAGCTAATGGAGTTGCAGAAAGAAAGAATAGGAACATTCAGGAAATAGCCAGGGTAATGCTCCATAAAAAAAACTTACCTCTAAGGTTTTGGGGAGAAGCTATTTTTTACGGCATGTTATTTGATCAACCGTGTTTATTTACGGTCTAAAACCCTAAACACTCCTTATAAGTTGTGGTATGGAAGAAAACCCAACTTTGCACTACCTTGGAGTGTTGAAGTAAATGCTACATTCTAAAGGATCGAGAACAGAGAGGGAAATTCGTACCAAAAGTGATGAAGGTATCTTTCTTGGCTATGCTTCGATAGTAGTGGTTTTCAGTGTTTAATCTCGAACTCAAGTCATGATGGAATGCGCTAATGTCATCATCGATGATATTAGTGATTTTCATCATGATAATAAATCTCTTTGAGTTGCCTCCAACCGAGACAATTGAGAAAGTCAAAGAAATACCAGAATTAGTTGAAGTTATCCCAGCTGTTGGCTTTGATCCCGATATTTCTAGTGATGAGGAGAAGAGATGGCGATCAAGCTACTCTTGACGAACAAGAACGTGTTCCTCCACGACACCTATGGGTTCAAAAGAATCATGATCCCAACGTATTATTTGGGGAAGAGATTCTACAGCTAAGACTAGAGGGAACTTCAAAACATGAGCAACTTTAGTTGTTATCATGTCACAAGTAGAAGCAGAAATATTGATGAAGCTATGAACGATCCCTTTTGGGTGAATGCAATGCATGAAGAGTTAATTCAATTTCTAATACAAGACGTATGGGAACTCGTACCTTGTCCCTCCAATGTTAATATTGTTGGAACAAAATGGATATTCAAGAACAAGATGAATATGGCACAATTATCAGAAATAAAGCCAGGCTTGTCACTCAAGGATATTCACAAATTGAAGGTATCGACTTTGACGAAACCTTTGCTCCTGTGGCACGCCTTGAGTCCATTTGACTTTTATTAGCTCATGCTTGTTTTCTCAAGGTTAAGCTTTTCCAAATGGATATTAAATCCGCATTCCTAAATGGAATTCTAAATGAAGAAGTCTATGTTGCTCAACCTAAAGGATTGAAAACCTTGATTTCCCAGGTCATGTTCTTAAGCTTAAAAAGGCTTTATATGGGTTAAAACAAGCACCTAGAGCCTGGTTTGAAAAACTTACCACTTCTCTTATTTGAAAAGGTTTTTCAAGAGGTGGAGCTGATAAAACTTTGTTTACCAAATGGAGTGGGAAAGATGTTGTCATTGCTCAAGTCTATGTAGATGATATCATCTATGGTTCAACTTCAGAGAAGCTTGCAAAGGATTTTCAAGTTTCACTTGCTAAAGAGTTTGAAATGAGCAATGTTGGTGAATTAAAGTTCTTTTTAGGATTACAAATTCAACAATATAAGGATGGAATCTACTTCTCTCAAGAAAAATATGCAAATGATCTTGTTACAAGATTCGGTCTAGATAAGTCAAGTCAAAAATCGACTCATATGCCCTCTTGGTAAACTACACGAGATATGAGAAAGGGGTAAAAGTAGATCAAAAATTGTATCGATCTATTATTGGTAGCCTTTTATATCTTACAGCCACTAGACCTAGTATTTCTTTTAGTGTTGGTTGTTGTGATAGGTTTTAGGCTAATCCAAAAGAATCTCATCTTGCATTGCAAAAGAGGATCATACGATATGTCAATCACACTATCAGGTATGGTCTATCTTACACTTTGATACTAACAACGATCTTTCTGCTTATTCAGATCTTTGATTGGGCGGGATGTGTAGAGGACAAAAAAGTACATCGGGGGTTTCTACTATATAGGACTAAATCTTGTGGCTTGGCATAGTAAGAAACATAATTCACAATCCTGTCTACATGTGAAGCAGAATATATTCTTGTTGGCTCATCTTGCACTCAACTCCTATGGATGAAACAAATGCTAGTGATTATGGAATTGATCTTGGTATAATAAAGATCTTTTGTGATAACTCTAGTGAGACTCGAATTACTGAGAATCCCGTTGAGCACTCAAGAACAAATCACATTGATATAAGGTACTATTTTATTCGAGATATCTATGAAAATGGTATCATAAGTATGGATTTTGTGCATTTCGAACAAAAATTGGCTGATATGCTCACCAAACCATTAGACACTGCTACTTTTCAACACTTACGGCAGTCTATTGGTGTTGTATTGGTTCATTAAATGTTTCTATGACTCTTGCCCATGTGCTTATCTCGATATTTTGGGCAATTGAGTTTGAAACTCCAGTAAGTGTTACTTCAATTCAGTATTTGTTTTCGTAGGATTGTTTTTTTTTTCTGTCAGAGTTCCTTGTGTGTTGTGTCAAAAGAAATCCTTCTTTTCTTTCGAAATTAAGGTCGCTCTTGTTGTTCTTTCGGGAATGACATATTATGGGGGAGAGTTATTTTTGAACTTGTGCTTAATTGCCAAATCTTTGTGGGGAGTGCGGTAGTGGAATATTTGAGGGTTATCTTGTATCTTTAAACTCCTTGATGAATGCATTTAGCTTCGGCTTTATGATTGCATCTTAGGATCCCGTTCTTGTACCTTTGCCAATTTTATTGACAAAAAGGGGGAGAATTAATATGTAGTTCACACTACAAATACACATGGTTTTCGGATCATTATGTAATGGGGAGTGGTTTCCATATGAGATGGAGTATTGACTAAGGGGGAGTGATACATATCACCATAGTATTGTTGTTAAATTTGTGATACAATTGAACTTTGACGCTGTGTAATGATACTATGACCTTTGTATAACAATGATTGAGAACTATTGTTTTCTTGTTGTTATAGCTACGGATTTTCAACAACGATGATGTTAAACTTACAACCTTTGGGATCATAGGAGTACTTGGAAGTGATGAAGATTTGAGTAATGTTGAAGATTAGGAATGTGGAATAGGAGCTACAAAAGTTAATTTATTTATTTTTGTATTCCATATGTATTAATAGTTTGGTCACTAAAATTGACAAAAAGGGGAGATAGTTAGAGCATTTCTCGGTCGAACTCGCACGCATTGCTATCTCAAGCATGTTTGTCAATGTTAGTGATCAAAACTATAAGTCTTGATTTCTAGCCTACTATAGCTAAAGGTCTCGGACTAGGATAGAAAGTTTAGTTGAGCTCAAGACCTCCATGGCAATCATCATACAAGACGAAGGAATACTCAAGGAACTGGTGGAACTTCATCGACTAAAAGGTATGTGGAGACTTGAACTTATACGTAACTCAAAAGTCTATTTACTCTATCTCATGTTCTTGAGACAAAAGTCATTTGATATATAGACTTTCATTATACACATTTGCTATTTCGAGACGAGTTTATCTCGCCTATCTATTTCTCGAAATATGTGTTGGTAAGCTTTCGCTTTATCCAAATTCATTTTTACCTAGTGACGAATGTCATGTTATGTTTCAATCACTTTGAAAATTGCTCTGACGAAAAATGGTCTGTGAATAATGGCTATATAACGTTCTCTGAGAATGTTTCAATGATTGAAATGAGAGTTTAGATTACATAACCATTGGTAGGATATAAGCATTGTTGTGGATACACATATATGTATAAGTCCTTATTAGTGAACCAAAGTTTGCGAACTTTGTTGATCAAGAGAAACCGAATGTGGCGGGGAGCCAAGTCCATGAACTCGGTCTGCGAACTGGCGGAAGTTCTCGACCCGAGAATTTCTGCTGGAGTTTGTGAACTCCTTCTGTGAGCTTAAGTACGCGAACCTAGTCCGCGAAATTGAGTAGGTTATATCTAAAACTGGTTGTTCTTGAACTCATGTTTATATAAACTAAGGAATGCTTTTGCAAACCGTGGCTATAAATTTCATGAACCGATTCGAGTGAATCAAATCGTTTTTGCTTCGATTGTGTCTTGTGCAGTTACATAAGATCTAAGCAATTGAACAACTCTCTAACTAGTTCATTTGAGTCATTTGAATTAGTTATGGTGAAGAAGAATATGGTTGATATGAGAGTGATCATATGGCTAACCATTTGGTTAACTATTGTTGAACCAACAAATGTTAATGTTTGGGAACGGTTACATAAACCCAAAATTGGACATTTCATTTGTGTGTAACAAGCTAAGGTTTCTGTAGGATCAGAATATCGCAACACCAAGACCCTTGCGAAATCCATAAACGACACATTGCGAAAATATCGCAGATGGATAATATAAATGACGCAACGGATGACTACAGCTTGAACACGAGAAAGATTTGAAGACCTAGCGAGATTTAGGAGTGTTGCGAGATTTAATATTTGAACACTCGCGAGAATGTCGCAAGTCAGATCCGAAAATAAAGAACAGCTTAGCAGTTATCCACTATGTAATGTCCTATATAAAGAGCCAAACAGGCTTAAGAGAGAGAGATCTTTTTCGAGTGCTGGGCAAGTTATTAAGAGAGAGAAAGTTTAGAGCGGTTGTAAATTCTTTAGCTTATTTCCTTTCCATCTTGTAACATTTGTGAGTTTTCAATAAAGAATACAATTGTTCATCTTAAAATGACTTGATTGTGTGAAGTCTTGTGAGGGGTGTAGTGTGGGATTTCCTGCTACTACATATGGCGCTAGAAATAGGGATTGAATATTAAAGATTAGATATTGTTGTTAAGATTGTTCAAATCAAGAAGACGATGAAACAAATTGATAAATCGGTTAAAGTAGAGAAAATTAAAATCGAGGAATGTAATATAAGGTTGGAATGTAACTTGATTACAAAAATAATGATTAATGAATTCCATGAAAATATCAGAGGGAGAATACATAAACGAGATTTTGAAGGAAAGAAAATCGTGACAACGGAGAAAGCGTTACCCTTGAAAGATTGGGAAAAACGGAAGATTACATTCACAGCAGCAGAGATACCAAGAGAAAATTTGAGCCACACATCTCCTTTGGTAATCACGGTAACCACACAGAAAGAAAAAGGAAAAATCAGCGAAAACTATGGAAGAATGGGCGGTAAATAGAACTCTAGTTGATACGGGAAGTTCGGCGAATATAATATTTACCAAGCATACAGAGGAATGGGATACAAAGATAAAGAGATGTCCCCTTCAACTTATCATATTCATGGATTTGGCGAATCTATAACAAAACCAAAAGGAGAAATAGAGGTGCGAATTTTGCTGGGGGAAATTGAAACACAAGTGGCACTATGCGTGGTGAATATGGAATCACCGTACAACATGCTGTTGGGAAGGCCATGGATACATGCGATTAAAGCCGTAGCTTCAACATTACATCAATGCATCAGATTTCCTATGCCAAGTGGGATTGTGGAAATTATAGGGGAAACTGATAAAGCGAGATTATGTTATCAAATTGAAGTAAAACAATATGAAGGACGTGCAAAGAAGCGAAAAGATCTGAGAAGAAAAATGGCGAAGGAAGCAAAGAAAGAAGAGGAATTTAGAGCTTATATGATAAGAGCGAGAGGAAGGAAAAGGGATACCCAGCGAAATTTCGGGAGAAGGAACCGAGGCAGCGAAAGAGATAAAAGAACCTACACCTATGGGAGAACACGAGGCCGATTACAACTTGGCGGAACCAACAAAGGAAGTGAATGTTGGAACTGAAGAAGAACCCAAAATGCTAAAAATTGGGACAAAGATGGAGCGAGATGAAGAAGAAAGAACTATCGATCACATTGCGAGAATTTAAAGATATTTTCGCATGGAACATGGATGAGGTACCTAGAATAGACCCGTCGAGGCATGTCATAGGTTGAAATTAACAAAAATGTAAGACCATTCAAACAAAGAATTAGAAAGATCGCAACAACATATCATCCTCAAATTGAAGAAGAGTTGTAGAAGATGTTTGATACGGGAATTATAAGACAAGCAAAATACCGGAATGGATAGCAAATATGGTCGTAGTTCCAAAAAGAAAAAGGGGATAAGAATTTGTATAGATTTTCTTGACCTAAATAAAGCTTGTCGAAGGATAGTTTCCGTTTTGAGATATTCCACAAATGGTCGAATCGGCGGTTGGAAATGATAGAATATCTTCTTTAGAGCGGATATAAAGGATACAATCAAATACCCCTATTTGAAGAAGATCGGGAGCATCTTTGCCTTTTCGCTCTAAGAGGGTTATATTGTTACACAAAAATGCCATTTGGTTTGCGAAATCTTTGGAGCAACATACCAAAGGATGGTAGAAAAGGTGTTTGCGAAATGGATACACAAAATATTGGAAGTATATGTAGATGATATGTTAATAAAAAGTAAAGAAGCAAAAAATCATGTCCAAGATCCGAGGAAATTTTGAACAAATGAGACATTTTAACATCAAGGTAAATCCAGAAAAAATGTATCTTTGGGGTTGCATCGGGAAATTTTTTAGGTTACATCGTATCAAAAGAGGGAATACAAGTTGATCCGGAGAAAGTACAAGTA
This sequence comes from Papaver armeniacum, assembly GCA_023531295.1. Taxonomy (NCBI): domain Eukaryota; kingdom Viridiplantae; phylum Streptophyta; class Magnoliopsida; order Ranunculales; family Papaveraceae; genus Papaver; species Papaver armeniacum. The sequence continues at coordinate 41,176 of JAJJWW010015242.1, forward strand.
GTTCGCGACATGCCAACACAATGACGGTAAAAGATGTGAGAAGTTAAATGGACTCTTAGCTTCATTTGGGAAGGTTCATTTCGCGATCATCGGACAAATGTAAACATTTTTTCAATATACTCAAAAAGGGGGCGAGAAGTTTAGATGAATGAGACGATTCGAGAAAGCTTTTCAAGGAAAAAAATAACATCAGCGAATATATCTATTTCTCAAAAGCGAGAACCGGGAGAAGAATTATTAATCTATCTTACGACAACTTCGCATGCGTTAAGTCTTTGTGTTATTGCGAGTAGACGCAGGAGTTGAAAAACCAATCTATTACATCAGCAAAACCTTGATCTTGAGAGAAAAATTATTCAAAAAGATTGAAAAACTAATGTCGGCATTAGTTTATGCGACATTAAACTCGAATATATTTTCAGTGCATGAAATAAAGTGTGACAAAAATACCAATCGAGTCAGTAATGAAAAATTCAAAAAGATCGAGGCGAGTTGAGAGATGGAATGCCTGAGATAGGACATTTCAAAATCAAATATGAAATACTATCTTCACCAAAATCGCAAGTTGTTGCTGAGACTTCATCATGAGAATTTCCCTTAGAAGATGATGAAGCAGTGGAAGAAATGATGGATATAGAAGAAGAGCATGAAAATCCAAGAGATCTATTAACAGAGCCAAATAGATGGGAAATATTGGTGGATGGATCATCAAATGGGGAAGGTAATGGAGTTGGAATTGTTTTGATTTCTCAGAGGGCAACAAAATGGATTTTTCCTTGATTGGAGTTTGCATCCACCAATAATGAGACGAGAATACGAGGTGTGATACATGCCTTGATGTTATAATAGAAATGAAGTTGGAAAATGTAAGAATCACCGGTGATTCGCAATTAGTCATTTCTCAAATAAAAGGAGAATACGCTACAAATGAATCATCCATGAAGAAATACAAAAAACTTGTTGAAGAGTTGTCGAGAATCCCAAAAATTAAATGGAGACACATATCAAGAAAAGGTAATGAGACTGCGAGATGCTTTTGCTTTCATATCAAGTATGATGACAGACCAATTGCGAGATGCATAAAGATACAAACACTTTTATCACCATCAATCAATAAAGAAGAAGAAGAAGAGGTAGATGTAATGATAATAGAAGATGGAGAACAAATACCTAGTATTGAATATTGGAAAGCGAACTTCATGCATACACTGAAAAAGAGGAGAAACACCAAGGAATAGATTGGAGGCGCACAAATCAAAAAGCCGTGCGACAAATTATGAACTAAGGGATGTAATATTGTCTAGGAGATCCTTTAATGGACCTTCACTCGGATGTTTAACACGGAAAGAAGGAGAAGAAGTACTAAAGATGTTACATAGTGGGGATCTTTGGCAATCACAATGGCGAGAAGATCTTTGGCATACAAAGCGAAGATGCAAGGTTATTATTGGCCATTTATGCATGAGGATGCGAAGCAAATATCAAGGCGTTGCGAAGATTTCCAAAGGCACGGAAAGAAAATACATGCACCAGGAGCACCATTAACGTCTTCAACAAGTGTATGGCCTTTTGAAAAATGGGCTTTAGATATTGTGGGACCATTCTTACCAGAAGCCGAGCAAAGAAGATATCGATTGTCGCTACGAGACTATTTCACAAAATGGGTGAAGTAAAGGCGATACAACACATTCGCGACAAAGATATTTTTACATTCATATTTGAGAATATCATATGCAGATTTGGAATCCTACATGCAGTTGGTATCGACAATGGGGAAACAGTTTGAGGGATGAGTATAGAAATGTTACTTAATGCATTTAAGATAAAATTTGGGAAGTCAACTCCTTTATACCCTCAAAGCCAACGGACAGGCGAAGCAACAAATAAAACAATCGCAGATATATTGAAGAAGAAATTAGAAGGGCATAATAGAGCATGGTGTGAACGGGTGCATAATGCGGTATGGGCTTACAATACAACCAAAGAGAGAAGCTACGGGAATGTCACCTTTCTGTTTAACATATGGAGTTGAGGTTGTACTACCAACAGAAGTTATTATTCCAACAACAAAGAGAGAAGCTTGGGAGAAAAATCTTAGTGCGGGTAATATTTTAACCAAACTAGATGAAAAAAGAGAAAGAGCTCTACAACATATGGAGAATTACCAACGAAGATTAGCCATAGAATATAATAAACGTGATAAAACACGCGAATTTCAACCAGGTGATTTGGTACTGAGAGAAACACCAATATATCAGCGAGAAAGTGGTGGAAAGCTTGCGAAAAAATGGGATGGACCTTATATCATTAAGGATATAGTTGGAACAGGGGCATATAGATTGATGGATCCTGAGGGTAAAAACGTGGGCCACAGACTGGATAGACCATGGAATAGGTTATACTTGAAGAGATATTACCCGTAAAAGATTGTGGGAAAATATTAGACTGCGAAATAATGTATGATTGAAGCAAAATGAATTTATATGAAAATCTTGTGAAAGAATTACTGCGAGATTGTACAAAATAAAGAAAGAACATGCGAAAATCTCGCACAGATAAGGACAAGAGATAATCAAAGATCAATGACATATCAGAAAGGGGCGAACCTGCTATGGCGTACACCCTAGTTCGCGAAATCAAAATTTCGCAAGAGGCAAATGTAAGACCTAAAGTACGTCATAAAAGGGGGTACCTGTTAACATGGCTCAGGGAAAAGGTTACACCGCCCCTGGAACCTGAGTCATGGAGAATTGGGGTCAATAAAGCCCATCCAGGAGAGATACCTTGGATTTTCAATCTAAGCTTATGACTTAGATTAGACGACCGAGGGTCTCTTCTAAGGAGTCAACATTTGACCAAGGCGCCGAGGTACACAGTTGAGCCAAGAGTGCCAGGGCATTTGAAGTGTCTCGGCCATTCTTGGCAAGTCTCGGCATATCTGCACTCGGCCCAAAGAAAACTCCACTTAGGGTGCGAGTCTCGTAACCATAAGCCATATAGGCAAAAAAGGGATAAGAGGAGGCTGCGAAAACAACCGGTTGTTGTTAAGACCGGATGGGGGAGCTAGCCTTGTATGGCGAAGTACGCCTCCTTGAAGGGGCAACCGGGGAGATGATAAGGCGGCACCCTCCATTAGGGAGGTGATAAGTGTCTTAAGACGCAAATGTCACGAGGCTTTAATTTAAGAAGAAAATTTAGGCTTGTCATATTTGTGCGACAATCTGAAGAGGCAACAATACAAAAGACAAAGATAAGACGAGATCAATGGGTCAATACATGAAAATGTAAGGACGTCCAGCGATTTCGTGCAAGACAAACAATGTCATGGGGCTTTATTTTGCAAGAATTTTAGGCTGTCATATTGTCGCAACAAAAATTTCAAAGAAAAGGTTAAGGCAAGATCAATGGGTTTTTGCATGCAAATGTAAAGACGTCCTGCGATTTTGTCGCAATGACAAGAGGTGGCGCAATAAGACCTTTAACTAGGAAGGCAAAATAAGACCACATGATTCAACAAAAGATTTATAAAAACTAATTATTATTTATGCGGATCATCCATCGCAAGAAAGAAAATGAGAGGCGGTATGGGAATTATTCAACAATGGACATTATCTTTCTCATAAATAAACACAATAATAAAGGAGTAAGTGCACCTCAAAGATGGTGAAATGCACCATATGCAAGAAGTTATACAGGTGAAGAAGTTCAAAGAAATAAAATTACAAAAGAAGTTCAATTCTCAACATAAACTTTTTCGCAAGAAGGAGATAATGGATATCCTTCATTAATTTTATCACTCTCACTAGCTTTCGATTTATTTGGCTTTTTCAACTTCGCGATTCTTCCTTCATTTTGGTTTATTTCAATTTCTCCTCCATCCGGATTATTATCAACACCTTCATCATTTGGAGGAACCTCTTCTTCATTTGCGAAATCTTCACCACTTTCATAATGATAATCGTTGTCGAGAGTACCGGGGACTTCATCATCATCTACTTCAAAGGCTCGACAGATACTGGGGGAAAGAGATTTGGATAATAAAATTTCATTCACAAGAACTTCAGCTCTAAGATGAACTTGGCGAAGAAGTGCCTTCTGGTGATTCCTACTTTGGATATCTTTGGAGTAAGAAAGATAATCAAATCTTCTTTTCAACCGATCGCGAGAACGAGCAAGAGTAGCGGCAATTAATGCATTCTCTTTGCGAATCTTGGCATAGTTAGATTCCAAAGTAGAAAGGAGGAGCGAAGATTTTCTCAGATTCGCAAAAACAAAGAATAAAGGAAATCATTTAGGCGAAGAGTTCGCAAGGAAGATATAGTAAAAAGACTTAACAAAGAAAAAATGGTTGAGGCAGTCAAATTTTATGACTACCTTCCTTTTGCGAGATAAGATGTTGAGTTAAAGCCAAGCAACTATTCTCCAAGTGATCCATGGAATTGTCAAACTTATCACCCACCAAGCCTTTCAGTCGAGATTGCAAACTCTTTTCATTAGAAATGAGTAAGGTGTTTTACTTCGCAAGAGAAGTGTAGGATTCTTCTAGCTTAGAGTATTGATCTTTAAGTTGATTTACCTTTATGCTTAGAGTTATTCTACCTTGAATAAGTTTATCTCTCTCGGCAGAGGATGATGAAGCGACGATGGCAGAAGGTGGGAGAGTTGAATCATCTTTCGCCATAGATATGTCATCGGAAGATGAGATTTGATAAAGGTTAATGACTTGGGTTGAGGCAATGTTAAGACAAGAGGCATTGACAGTAGAAGAAGAGAAGGGTTCATTCGCAACAGGGTTATTGTGAGGAATTTTATTTATAGAAAGATTAGTTACAGGGGATGAATCTGCAGCGACATTTTCGCAAATGAGAAGAGGAGATTCCGCCTGCGAAGATATCGCAGGAGGTGTTGAAAGCTTAAACAAAGGAAATGGAACAGCTGTTTCAACATTTTTAGGATGGCGAGGTCTTTTGGGGGGCCTCTCGACATTTGCATCACCCTGCGAATCACAAATCATATAAGAAACAGAGGCAATAATATTGTTATTAAAAGAATAAATGTTTCTTAATACCTTGCTATTCGCGAGGCTTTCTTTTGTTCACAACGAGTTTTTTTGCGAACTCTTGGGAACATTAGGGTTTTGGATCGTAATTTTGGTGCTGGAAGTGTTTTGCTGAAACAGAAACAGTATGGGACTTATCTAAAGATGAACAATATCAAATAAAATAATTTCAGTAGAGAAAATCAATTTTAAGAAGATCGGTTTTCAACAAAATAAACAAACCTTGATGGCTCCATAAGAACATCGGCGAGAAAGATGGAGAGGATTTACGGAAAGATGAAAAGTGAAAAAGTTGCGACGACAAAAAGAGAATTTATGTAGATGAAGAAGACGAAGTAAAAGAAAGAAGACATTTTTATGATGGATCTCTTCTTAAATAGACAAAAGATGATGACCGGTTAGCATTTAAAGTGCTAGGTGAATAGGGGAAAATTTAACACGTGTAAACGGTTATGCTTAATTCACGGAATCTTGTCGGCGTAAAGAAATGAACAAGCTGCGGCATTTTGAAAGTATTAATTCTCATGACATTCTCCCTTCGCAGAGAAGACATGAGAAAAGGCAAGATGAAGGATCGAGAATATCGCAACACCAAGACCCTTGCGAAATCCATAAACGACACATTGCGAAAATGTCGCAGATGGATAATATAAATGACGCAACGGATGACGGCGACTTGAACACGAGAAAGATGTTAAGACCTAGCGAGATTTAGGAGTGTTGCGAGATTTAATATTTGTACACTCGCGAGAATGTCGCAAGTCAGATCCGAAAATAAAGGACAGCTTAGCTGTCATCCACTAAGTAATGTCCTATATAAATATCCAAACGGGCTTAAGAGAGAGAGAGAGATCTTTTTCGAGTGTTAGGCAAGTTATTAAGAGAGAGAAAGTTTAGAGCGGTTGTAAATTCTTTAGCTTATTTCCTTTCCATCTTGTAACATTTGTGAGTTTAATCAATAAAGAATACAATTGTTCATCTTAAAATGACTTGATTGTGTGAATTCTTGTGAGGGGTGTAGTGTGGATTTCCTGCTACTACAGTTTCGATCCAACGGTTGAGACATATTAGCTTGAATCTAATCAGGTTTTCATCTAACGATGAATATTGAATGCTTGTTACCAAGCTAACATTGATTGCAAACCCTGATTTGAAAGACTATATAAGGGAGGACTCTAGCAACTGGGAAACCGAATCCCCACACCTTACGTGTGATACTAGTTTCATAAGCTAGAGTCGTTTCTCCTTTAACCTTTGGTTTTCTTCTCTAAACCAGGTTAACGACTTAAAGACTTCATTGGGATTGTGAAGCCAGACCGATACTACTTTTCTTTTAGTTGTGTGATCTGATCTTGTTGTTTCTATCAAATACAGTACAATTGGAATAATTGGCTTGAGATTCATATCTCCGATAGGCAAGATAGAAAAGAAGTCACAAACACTTCGTCTCATCATTTGTGATTCCGCAATATCTTTTTTTTGCGTCGATTAAGATTATTGTGAGGTGATTTATAATACTAAATTTTGTTCTTGGGAATATAAGTCTGGATTATCAATTGGTTCCTGTTCACCTTGATTTATCAAAAGATGGAACAAAAACTCATAGGTATATTCGTGGGAGACAGATTTATCTATTACTGTAGACTTTTCTGTGTGATACAGATTTATCTATTACTGTAGACTTTTCTGTGTGATACAGATTTGTTTATTAAAGTCTTCGACTTTGGGTCGTAGCAACTCTTATTTTTGGGTGAGATCAGCTAAAGGAATCAAGTACGTAGCATCATGTTGGGATCGAGAGGCGTAGGAGCATAATTGTACCTTGGATCGGTGTGAGATTGATTGGGGTTCAACTACGGTCCGCACCGAAGTTAATTTGGAGTAGGCTAGTGTCTATAGCGGCTTAATACAATGTGTGTTCAACTGGACTAGATCCCGGGGTTTTTCGCATTTGCGGTTTCCTCGTTAACAAAATTTAGGTGTCGTGTTATTTCTTTTCCGCATTATATTTTGTTATATAATTGAAATATCATAGGTCTGTGCGTTGTTCAATCAATAAGGATATCCGACCTTTTGGTTGTTGATTTAAATTGATTGAGACTTGGATATTGGTCTTTGGTACCATCCAAGTTATCTCTCTAGTATTTGATAAAGACTGCAGATTTGTATTTGCTTGAGTATATATCAAATCGAGAGATTGAGATATAAACTCTTTGATATACTTTTTGTCTAGATTGAGTATGACTGTCTAGTTGATTCTCTAGAAAGTATATTGGAGTTTGTCCATACAGATTGTTAAGCGAAATATTGGGTGTGGTTGATATACCCCCGCTTTTTGAGGTTATGTAATCTAAACTCTCATTTCAATCATTGAAACATTCTCGAGAAACGTTATATAGCCGTTATTCACAGACCATTTTTCGTCGAGCAATTTTCAAAGTGATTGAAACATAACATGACATTCTTCACTAGGTAAAGATGAATTTGGCTAAAGCGAAAGCTTACCAACACATATTTCGAGAAATAGATAGGCGATATAAACTCGGCTAGAAATAGCATGTGTATAATGAAAGTCTATACAACAAAACGACTTTTGTCTCAAGAATAAGAGATAGAGTAAATAGACTTTTGAGTGACAGATAAGTTCAAGTATCCACATACCTTTTAGTCGATGAAGTTCCACCAGTTCCTTGAGTAGTCCTTCGTCTTGTATGTTGATTGCCATGGAGTTCTTGAGCTCAACTACACTTTCTATCCTAATCCGAGACCTTTAGCTATAGTAGGCTAGAAATCAAGACTTATAGTTTTGATCACTAACATTGACAAACATGCTTGAGATAGCAACGCATGCGAGTTCGACCGAGCAATGCTCTAATAGTTACACAAACCTAAATAAACGAGCATTTCATTTGTGTGTAACAAGCTATGTTTCGATATAACGGTTGAAAGATATTAGCTTGAATCTAATCGAGTTTTCATATAACGGTGAATATTGAATGCTTTGTTACCAAGGTAACGTAGATTGAAAACCACGATTTGAAAGACTATATAAAGGAAAACTCTAGCAACTGGAAAAACCTAATCCCCAAACCTTACGTGTGATACTAGTTGTATAAGCTAGAGTCGATTCTCCTTTAACCTTAGGTTTCTATCGAGACCTTGTAGGTTAACGAATTGAAGACTTCATTGAGATTGTGAAGCCATACCCAAATATTTTCTTTGTAGTTGCGTGATCTGATCTTGATGTTTCTATCGTACTAAGTACAATCGTAAGATTGGATTGAGATTGATTTCTCCGATAGTCAAGATTAAAAGAAGTCACAAACATCTTCGTCTCATCATTTGTGATTCCGTAATATCTTCTTTCGCTAGTCGATTAAGATTATTATGAGCTGATTGATAATTCTAGGATTTTCTTCGGGAATATAAGTCCAGGTTATCAATTGGTTCATGTTCACCTTGATTTATCAAAAGACCGAACAAAAACTCATAGGTATTTATGTGGGAGACAGATTTATCTATTACCGTAGACTTTTCTGTGTGATACATATTTGTTTATTAAAGTCTTCGACTTTTGGTCATAGCAACTCTTAGTTGTGGGTGAGATCAACTAAGAGAATCAAGTGCGTAGTATCCTGCTGGGATCAGAGACGTAAGGAGCGCAACTGTACCCATGATCAATGTGAGATTGATTGGGGTTCAACTACATTCCGGACCAAGTTATTTTGTAGTAGGGTGGTGTTTGTAGCGGCTTAATACAGTGTGTGTTCAATATGGACTAGGTCCCGGGGTTTTTCTGCATTTGCGGTTTCCTCGTTAACAAAACTTCTGGTGTCTGTGTTAATACTTTTTCGCATTATATATTGTTATATAATTGAAATATCACAGGTTGTGCGTTGAATCGATCAATTGGGAAATCCAACCTTTGGTTGTTGATTGAAATTGATTGATCCTTGAACATTGGTCTTTGGTACCGTTCAAGTGATTTATCTTGTATTCAATTAGACTCACAGATTTTTATTTGCTTGAGTAAGTATTGAATCGAGAAAGTGAGATATAACTCTTTGATATAGTTTTATTAAGATTGAGTCTTTGTCTAGTTGATTCTCTTAAAAGTATATTGGAGTTAGTCCATACAGATTGCTAAGCGAAATATTGGGTGTGGTTGTTTGACCCCCGCTTTTTCAATTGGTATCAGAGCAGGCAAACACGTTTAAAGACCTTACAAGTTTGTGTTTGTAGTGATCGACTCTATGGATGAGAATTCTATATCCGAAACGTACCACACCAGTCTTCGATGGCTCAAACTACTTATGGTGGAAAATCGCTATGCGTGCTTTTCTTCAAAGTGGTCATTTTCTAACATGGGTACATGTTGTTAATGGCTATGATCCTGCAGTTAATCTGAAGGCGATGTATCTATACCTAAGGATGTTGGTAGATATAGTCCAGAAGAAATTCTTGTTGCAAAGCAAAATTAGAAGGCTTAAATGCTATCATACATGCCATTACCCCAGATCTTGAGCACCATGTGACTACGTTCACTAAGTCTAAAGAAGCACAGGATATCTTAGAAACCGTATTTGAAAGAAATACCGGTGAGAAAGAAGCTAGGCTTCAAAACCTAAATTCATTCGGGAAAACCTTCGTATGGCGAGATGAAGAATCATTTGATGAGTTTAATCACAAAGTTTATGAAATTGTTAATGCATCTTTTGCATTGGGTAAGACCATTCTGAAAAGGACATTGTGATAAAAATTCTCGGATCGCGCCATCTAGATACGATTCTAAGAAGCATGCCATCGTTGAAGGAAATAATCTCGCAATTTGTCCGAAATACTCGGTTGGGAAGCTAAATATCTTTGATCATGAGCATACGTCCAAGTCTAGTAAGGATGTGGCTTTCAAAGCGCTAAAGAACACTAAATTACTTGATAAAAGTAAAAGTGTTTGTAGTAGTAGGAAATCCCACACTACACCCCTCACAAGAATTCACACAATCAAGTCATTTTAGGATGAAAAATCACAATCTTTATTGATTAATCTCACAAATGTTACAAGATGATAAGGAAATCAACTAAAGAATTAACAATCACTCTGAACTTTCTCTCTCCTAATGACTTGCTCAACACTCGAAAAAGATCTCCCCTTCCTTAAGCCTGTTCGGCTCTTTATATAGGACATTACTGTAGTTGCAGGAAATCCCACACTACACCCCTTACTCAGTTTTGCTTGACTAATCCATTGAAAGACGTGTGATCAAAAATATTTATTAATTGATTCCATGAAATGTTTACACAGTACAATAGAATTACACTTGGAAATTCAAGCGCTCTTAAACTTTCTCTCTCCTAATGACTTGCTTCACCCTTCAAAAGATCTCTCTCCTCAACAGACTCATTTAGCCCTTTATATAGGGGAATACATAGTGGATGACAGCTAAGCTATCCTTTATTTTCGGGAATGTCTCGCGAAGTGTCGCAAGTGCACGAATATTCATTCTCGCGACACTTCTTAACCCTCGCCGGGTTTCATGTCTTCCAATTGTTTTGTTTGTCGTTATTCATCGCGTCGTTTATTTTAGCTCCTGCGACTCCCTCGCGACACCGTCGTTTATTAATCGCGAACCTTGTCCGTTGCGATATTATGATCCTACATCTTGCCTCTTTTTTCCTTGAATATTGCTTGAAGAGCGATTTGAAGGAAAAATTCATTGTTGTAATAATCCTTGGTTTTAATTGGTGAAGGAACGAGCGAAAAGAATACTTTTCTTGAAAAGTACGTACTTGCCTCTATTCTTTTGGCGAAGTTACGGAGCTTCTTTTTGTATATATATATATGAAGTGTCATTTCTTGCCTCATGAGTTACGGAAAATAATCAATCTCGCAAGCTCTTCTCGTTTGTTAGGAAATATGTTGTGCGATATTTGGATCCCTCTTGAAATTCCTTTTGCTTGGTTTTCTTGGATTTAGTAGTGACCGTTTACACGTGTCTATATTTACCCCTTTTACCGGTGCATTTAATGTTATCCGGTCGTAATATTTTTTCTCGTCTATTTATAGGAGTGTCCCTGTGAAGAATTTTCCTTTTCTTTTTCATCTTCTTCATCGTCTGCAAGTGTTCTTCTTCTTCATCATTCTGCAAGTGTCGGCCTGCTATTTTCTCTCACCATCTTCTTTACCATTTTTATCAGTTGTTGTTCTCATGGCGTCTAGGTTTGTTAATCTTGCCGTATCTGACTGATTTTGTGGTTGATTAATTTTGAGATTATCTTTCTTTGTTAAAATCACACTGGTATGATTAATTTTGTAGTTTTCTTTCTGCCATTGTTATTTAGCAAGAACCAGCCCAGAACTAAATTTACCGTGAAGAACCCTCTTCTTTCTTTGGGCTCGCCGTCGAAATCTTCTTCGCAACAAGAATCCCTTGCGCAATCAAAGCCCTCTTCGCGAGTAAAATCTATGGCTTCAAGAGAAAGCTGCGAGTGACAAGGTATTTAAGAAACATTTGCTTTTTATTAACAATATATTGTTGCCTCTGTTTCTTATTTAACTTGTTATTCGCAGGATGATGGAAGCATTGACAAAACTCCTAAAAGACTTCGCCAACCCAAACTGTTACTCCCAGTGTTTCCTTTCCCTCCTTTACACCTTCTTCTCCTAGGTTGCAAGATCATCGCAAGATGATTTCTTGGCGATTCTCATGAGAACATTATTAATGATGACATTCCTATACCGAACTCTTCGCAGATCAAGCTCCTCATAATAATCCTACTATTCATGCCTCGACATTTCTCCAGTCATCATCCTCCCCGAGACTTCCTTTCCCCGTGTTTGCCTTGATGAAAGATGCCTCGTCTCCTCCTTCCTTTGCTATTATTACTTCTTCATCCGAGCAAATCCCTCTTACCAAAGAAAACTTGGAAGGGATAGAAGTGGCTCTCAAAGTCCTTTCAGATCTTGTGAATGATGCCAAGAAAACTTCCGTCGACCCTGTCCAAGTCGATGTTTGCGAGATTCTAAGTAAACATCTTGGTCCCGATAGGATTTCGCAAGCATCTTTGGTTCAAGAAATCACTAGATTGAGGAATGATCTCCAAGCTATGGTGAGAAATGTAACAGTTTCCACCTTGAGAATCAAAAATTTCACAACCTCTCGCTAGACCGTGATAATCTTCGCAGGAAGAATGAGGAGTTAAAAGGTATACTCTCGCCACCCCATCATTTATTTTTTTATTTTTTTATTTTTTATTTTTTTATTTTTTTATTTTTTATATTTTTTTTTTGATCAAACCCTTGTCTGCTCTTCAAGCCCAAAACCAGAAACGAATAATGGAGATATATCAATTGGAATCCATTGGTGAAGAAGTTCGTGTTGAGAGAGACGCTTGGATGGAGCAATATAACTACTTAAATAATCTTCATACATATCTTTGCCGACCAAATAAATAATTTGTCTAAAGAAAACATCACGTTAGCTCGAGTCAAGACTCATTAAGTAATGATATATCTCGCCTCTCTTATTCTTTGAATAAAGCTAATTTGGAAATGGAAACTTTATCAGATGAGAACGGAACTCTTTCTCAAGAAAAGCGTTCTCTATTAAACAAAGTGGCGACCTATTCGCAACAATATAATGCTTGTCAAAAATTATGTGAAGAACAAGGACGAGCTATTCACATCTTTGAGGAGTCAACTTGAAGAATTTACAGTCGAAAGAGATAAACTTATTCAAGGTAGAATATCCTTGAGTGTAAAAGCGAACCAATTCAAGGATCAATGTTCTCAGCTAGAAAAATCCAATTCTTCGCATTCTTGAGAATGCCATACTTATTTCCAACGAAAAATCTTTGCGATCTCGTCTGGAGGGCTTAGTTGGGGACACATTCGATGACGCCATGGACCGATTGGGAAATAGTTGTTCGTCTTTTATTCAGCATCTTGTTTCTCAAAAGGAAGGTAGTCATATTATTTGACTACCTTAATTCATTTATGAATCCCATAATCTTTAAGATTGTCTTTTAATCTTTACTTATTCAATTGTTGTGCAGATTCTGAGAAAAAGCTTCGCTCTGTTATTTCTACTCTCAAGTCAGACAACTCTAAACTTCGCAAAGAAAATGGGTCGCTTGCTACTTCCCTTGCTCTTTCTCGCGATCGTGCCGAAAGGAGATTTGACTATATGTCTGATTGTAAGGACATAGATAGTAAAAATCAGCAGAAAGCGCTCCTTCGTCAATTTCATCTCAAGGCCGAGGTCATTGTGAATGACATTTTATTGTCTAAATCTCTTGAATTTGTTCGTGTCAAACCTTTAGAAGTAAGTGATGATGAAGTCCCCAACTCTCGATGATGATTATGATTATGAAAGTGGCAAAGACGTCGCCGATGCCGAAGTTGTTAATAAAGATCTTCCTGAAAAAGTTTCTGACGAAATTCCATTCTCTGGCGAAGTCAAGTGAGAAAACTATTGGCGAAAATGATAACATTGATGTAGAGAATTAACTGTTTTATAACTTTTGCTGCAACTTTCTTTTTGTTTTAAAAGATTAAACCCCTTGTTGAATAATCCTCTTATTTTCTCCTTCTTAACTATGAGAGTATACCTTTTAACTCCTCATTCTTCCTGCGAAGATTATCACGGTCTAGCGAGAGGTTGTGAAATTTTTGATTCTCAAGGTGGAAACTGTTACATTTCTCAGTCATAGCTTGGAGATCATTCCTCAATCTAGTGATTTCTTGAACCAAAGATGCTTGCGAAATCCTATCAGGACCAAGATGTTTACTTAGAATCTCGCAAACATCAGACTTGACAGGGTCGACGGAAGTTTTCTTGGCATCATTCACAAGATCTGAAAGGACTTTGAGAGCCACTTCTATCCCTTCCAAGTTTTCTTTGGTAAGAGGGATTTGCTCGGATGAAGAAGTAATAATAGCAGTGGAAGGAGGAGACGAGGCATCTTTCATCAAGGCAGCGTCACGGGGAAAGGAAGTCTCGGGGAGGATGATGACTGGAGAAATGTCAGAGGCATGAATAGTAGGATTATTATGAGGAGCTTGATCTGCGAAGAGTTCGGGTATAGGAATCTTTGTCATTAATAATGTTCTCGCGAGAATCAGCCAAGAAATCATCTTGCGATGATCTTGCAACCGGAGAAGAAGGTGTAAAGGAGGGAAAGGAAACACTGGGAGTAACAGGCTTGGGTTGGCGAAGTCTTTTAGGAGTTTTGTCAATGCTTCCATCATCCTGCGAATAACAAGTTAAATAAGAAACAGAGGCAACAATATATTGTTAATAAAAAGCAAATGTTTCTTAAATACCTTGTCACTCGCAGGCTTTCTCTTTGAAGCCATAGATTTTACTCGCGAAGAGGGCTTTGATTGCGCAAGGGATTCTTGTTGCGAAGAAGATTTCGACGGCGAGCCCAAAGAAAGAAGAAGGTTCTTCACGGTAAATTTAGTTCTGGGCTGGTTCTTGCTAAATAACAATGGCAGAAAGAAAACTACAAAATTAATCATACCAGTGTGATTTTAACAAAGAAAGATAATCTCAAAATTAATCAACCACAAAATCAGTCAGATACGGCAAGATTAACAAACCTAGACGCCATGAGAACAACAACTGATAAAAATGGTAAAGAAGATGGTGAGAGAAAATAGCAGGCCGACACTTGCAGAATGATGAAGAAGAAGAACACTTGCAGACGATGAAGAAGATGAAAAAGAAAAGGAAAATTCTTCACGGGGACACTCCTATAAATAGACGAGAAAAAATATTACGACCAGGATAACATTAAATGCATAGGTAAAAGGGGTAAATATAGACACGTGTAAACGGTCACTACTAAATCCAAGAAAACCAAGCAAAAGGAATTTCAGTAGGATCCAAATATCGCACAACATATTTCCTAACAAACGAGAAGAGCTTGCGAGATTGATTATTTTCCGTAACTCATGAGGCAAGAAATGACACTTCATATATATATATTACAAAAAAGCTCCAGAACTTCGCCAAAAGAATAGAGGCAAGTACGTACTTTTCAAGAAAAGTATTCTTTCGCTCGTTCCTTCACCAATTAAAACCAAGGATTATTACAACAATGAATTTTTCCTTCAAATCGCTCTTCAAGCAATATTCAAGGAAAAAGAGGCAAGATGTAGGATCATAATATCGCAAACGGACAAGGTTCGCGGGATTAATAAACAGCGGTGTCGCGAGGAGTCGCAGGAGCTAAAATAAACGACGCGATGAATAACGACAAACAAAACAATTGGAAGACATGAAACCTGGCGAGGGTTAAGAAGTGTCGCGAGAATGAATATTCGTGCACTTGCGACACTTCGCGAGACATTCCCGAAAATAAAGGATAGCTTAGTTGTCATCCACTATGTATTACCCTATATAAAGGGCTAAATGAGTCTGTTGAGGAAGAGAGATCTTTTTGAATGGTGAAGCAAGTCATTAGTAGAGAGAAAGTTTAAGAGCGCTTTAATTTCCAAGTGTAATTCTATTGTACTGTGTAAACATTTCATGGAATCAATTAATAAATATTTTTGATCACACGTCTTTCAATGGATTAGTCAAGCAAAACTGAGTAAGGGGTGTAGTGTGGGATTTCCTGCAACTACATATGTTATTCGCTTACATTTTTATGAAATGATTTTTACTCAGTCATCATCATTTTTGAATTGTATTCTTCACTGATGTCGAATTTTATATTGCGACGAGGTCGCAGGTATCTCCATGAATGAAGAAACCTACTTTTCTCGCCTTATCATTTCGGTAGTCTTTATTTTATCTCTTCTTGTTGCGACAAGGTCGCAAGTCGCCTTTACATTTTCATGCAATGGCCCATTGACCTTGCCTTATCATTTTTGTGTGGTCTTCCAAGTTAGACCTCCCTAATTAGAGGTCTTCCCCTGCTACCTTTCATTGCGACAAAATCGCAGGACGTCTTTACACTTGCATGTAAAGACCCATTGATCTTGCCTTATCATTTACCAAGTATTTTTGCCTCTGCAGGATGTTTTAGTTGCGACAATATGACGGGTCTAGATATCCTTGCGAACATAAAGCCCCATGACATTGCCGTCTTGCGACGAAATCGCAGACGTCCGTACACACTCGTGTAAAGACCCATTGATCTCGCCTTACCCTCGCGTTAGTATTATTGCCTCTGCGGGATCATTGCACAAATATGACAAGTCTAGATTCTCTTGCGAAAAACTGACCTTATGACATTTGCGTCTGTTTTGACACTCCCCCTAATGGAGAGCGTCGCCCTTATCATCTCCCGGTTGCCCCTTCAAGGAGGCGAAACATCGGCCATACAAGACTAGCTCCTCCCATCCGGTCTTAACAACAACCAGTTGTTTTCGCAGCCTCTTATCCCTTATACCTATAGGGTTTATGGTTACGAGGCGCACCCTAAGTGGAGTTTTCTTGGGCGAGTGCAACATATGCCAAGACTTGCCAAGAATGGCCGGGGTAGGTTCATCCATCCCGGGCACTCGGCTCAACCGTGTACCTGGCGCCTTGAGCATACAACGACTCCTTGGAAGAGACCCTCGGTCGCCCAACCAGGGTATAACCTTTATATATATAGTTGGGAATCCAAGGTACCTCTTAGGATAGGCTTTCATGGGCCCCAAATTTCCATGACTCGAGGCTTCGGGAGCGGTGTAACCTTCCCCCGAGCCATGTCGAGAGATACCCCCTTATATGACGCACTTTAGGTCTTACATTTGCCTCTTACGAAATGTTATTCGCGAACTAGGGTGTACGCCATAAAGGTTCGTCCCATTCTGGTTATTTTATTGATTCTTCTTCATATGCAATAGGTACCCCCTACTACGACGCACTTTAGGTACTTTTGCCTCTTGCGAAACTCTGATTTCGTCATAGTAGGTTTGCCTCTATCTGATTATTTTGTTGATTCTTCTGCATATAAGCTCTTTTGTGATTTCGTTGATCTTTGATAATCTCTTATCATTTTTTGTGCGATACTTTCGCATGTTTTCATTCTTTTCTTCATTCTTTGCGAAATAATCATTCTTTGTTATTGTCTCTTGCGAAGTATATGGTTTTCTTGCGAAGCTCTTGTAGTCCAAAAATGATGCAAAAAATTCGCGGGAGATAAGAGTTGTATCTACGTCCTCAAGTTCATTGTCTTTGCCTCTAACCAACTTTCCTGGCTCTTGTCTGTGAAAGAATGTGGCTACGTCGTTCTTTTAATGTGATCTTTGGGTCTAGCATTTCGAGTAAAAATATGCAAAAAGTTTGCGAAAGTTAGGATTCGATCCTGCGAACTCGAACGCATACTCTGCTGACTCCACCATACGTGCCAACTTCTGTTTTTGATAAAGTTGGTAAAGTTGCCTTCTTATTCTTTTCTTCCCTTGCGAAGTTGAATAAAACATGTAAAAATATGGTTGAGTAGAGTATCGATCTCGCATCATCAAACTCCTTCACTCTTGTTGACCATCTATATAGGCTTCGATTGCGAAAGAAAGCCATACTACCATCATCTTATTACTTTCTTCTCTTTAGACAACTTTAGAAAAAATGTGAAAAATATTCTTTGCATGGGCGACTCGATCTTGCGACACCAAGCTTTCTCCTTTTTTGCTCGTGACCATCTGTGCAAATTCCTTCTTGTGTTGCTGTGACAAGATTCGCACACCTCATTCACATGTTATAACTCCTTGTCATTTTCCATGGAAAGTATATCTTCGTCTTTCACGCAGTTTAGGTAATTGATGATGGAATAGTTGCTGCTTCTGTATGTTCTTCTCTTGTTCTACGGGTCTTATTGTTTGGTCCGTGTGCGAGTTAAATTAAATATTTTTCGTTGAATCACTTTGCTGTGCGTCTTTGAGGTTTTGTAGTTCGGTTGGATGAACTAGGTGAGTTCTTTGTTGCGATAACCCATGAGACACTCTTTCTTCATAGTCCCCTAAATTCTATTACATCCCCGATTTATACGTAAATATGGTTGTTATGGTTCTCCTTCTTTGTTAACTCGTCTTGGCTTTGATTAGTTCATTCTTTCCTTTTCTTTTGTAGTAGAAAATCCTTCTTTCCCCGATTTTGTTCATCTTTTACTTTGATAAATACTTGGTCTTTGAAATCCAACATTTCCTCTGATTTTATCTTTACTGAGAATTGAATTTTTCAATTCGTTTTTGTTCTTCAGCACCGTAATATCTGTTCTTCATAACTTCCTTGACATGCTAATATTTTACTATGAATTTGTTTCTTCAGTACTCCACTTCCTCCAATAGTTTGTACATCCTCCATGTCTTACTGATGAAGCAATACATTGCTGATCTTTGGTCGGTCATCTGGCGAGTTAAACCTGGGATGTTTTGCTTTTGCGAGATGGTTGGTCCTCCTGCGAGATTAACCCATTCCTTGCTGATATTCGCCTTTGATAATCCTCCCCATTGCTTTAGTTACGATGTAACCATCTCTTTACTTTTTCTTGTTTAAGTTTAAAGGAAACCATAAACTCTGGATCTGTTGTTAGTTTTCTTAACGTCGACTGTATCTCATTCCTTTGCTCGTTAGATCTTGTCATTGATCTCTTTGGGGAAGTTGCATCAACTCTTCTTGGTGGAGACACTTCACTTGCACTTGTTCATGCCAAATGGTATTCTCAATCCTACTCTGTATTATTGTTGTGGCTAAACCTGTTTGCTGTTCTGCGAGATGACTTTCTGCACGCGAACTAGATTCTTTTTCCATAGTTGAGTTTTGCCGCTGCGGCGACCTCGCTGGAACTTTGTTGATGAAGTGAACTTCGCAGAATTTCTATATTTCTTTGTTATTTTATCGTGTCTTTTCGGTGATGATCTTCCGGTTCAACCCGGCGGCATTGGGGTTGCTTTGGCGAGCAATACTAATGGCTAACAATAGCTGGACTTAGTTATTATATGCCTTCTGCGAAGGTTAGTTTACGAGGTCTTCTTAGGAGTGAACCAAATGCTTAGTCTTCGCAGGAGTTGATGACGAAGTAACTAAACTCGTCTCTTGGCATAATTTTTGTCTTCGTCCGCTCACGAAGGGAACGTCTTTGCTATGAGCTCTCTGCTATGAGCTCTTTGCGTCATATGTTCATCAATAGTACGATAATGAAGTTACATTTTCCTTTCGCAATTTCGCTGGAGTGAAGTTTCATTCGCCTTGCGATTCGGTGTGATTTTTAGCTTTATGTTCATCTTTGCGTTTTCAGTTAATGCTTGGCTCCTTTGGTTGCTTTGCTAGAGCTGATGGCGAAGTTTGTTGCAAAAAATCGATTGAGATTTGCTGGGATGGGTGAGTAAGGGGCATCCATATTTTGTCCTCAAACTTTCCCAAAGTGATTGATGCCTGTGCTTCCCAATGCGTGTGAGATAATGATGATTCCTTCATCATTAACAAGTCTATCCTGCGAATTTTCGCCCATGCAAGTATCAAATTAAGGATCGGATGGGCAAATCAGAAAAGCTTTAAACTATTGTGTAAATGAAATATGAAAATCATAACTGAAAAATCTCCAAATCGTTTTTAAATTGCAATAGCCTATATTTTTGAAATCCATTAAATGGGTTTATCAACAAAGACTAACATTTTTGTGAAAAATCTAACTTCATTGGAAAAGAAGATTGTGTTTTAAAGAGTTCTTTTCAAAAATTTGCTTTTAAAATTCGAGATCTAAATATATGAACAAAGTATAAGAGAAATAGGGTAGAAATTTGTCTTGATTTGTTGATGAAGACTCTGATTGGTTTCACTTTTCTATTTTTTCTTCATCTCAATTTCTGCGTCTCTTAGGATGCCGATGACATTTGCCTTATGAAAATGCACATTACTAGTGAAACTACCTATTTTACCCCTGGAACTTCAATATTCAGTGAGATATATCTTCACAATAAGCTAATTTCTTTGAAATTTCTCTTAAAGTTTATAGATCCAATTGAATTCATCACCAACGAGAGAGTTTTTTCTAAACTTTCTTGAACCAACAAGATTAGGTCCCTGTTTCTAGCGCATATGTAGTTGCAGGAAATCCCACACTACACCCCTTACTCAGTTTTGCTTGACTAATCCATTGAAAGACGTGTGATCAAAAATATTTATTAATTGATTCCATGAAATGTTTACACAGTACAATAGAATTACACTTGGAAATTAAAGCGCTCTTAAACTTTCTCTCTCCTAATGACTTGCTTCACCATTCAAAAGATCTCTTCCCCTCAACAGACTCATTTAGCCCTTTATATAGGGTAATACATAGTGGATGACAGCTAAGCTATCCTTTATTTTCGGGAATGTCTCGCGAAGTGTCGCAAGTGCACGAATATTCATTCTCGCGACACTTCTTAACCCTCGCCAGGTTTCATGTCTTCCAATTGTTTTGTTTGTCGTTATTCATCGCGTCGTTTATTTTAGCTCCCTGCGACTCCCTCGCGACACCGTCGTTTATTAATCCCGCGAACCTTGTCCGTTGCGATATTATGATCCTACAATTACATAGTGGATGACAGCTAAGCTGTCCTTTATTTTCGGATCTAACTTGCGACACTCTCACAAGTGTACAAATACTAAATCTAGCAACGCTCCTAAATCTCGCTAGGTCTTCACGTATTTCGTGTTCAGTTTGTCGTCATCCGTTGCGTCATTTTTATTACCAATCTGCGATATCTTCGGAGTGTGTCGTTTATGGATTTCGCAAGGGTCTTGGTGTTGCGATATTCGATCCTACATCTTGCCTCTTCTCATGTCTTCTCTGCGAAGGAGAGAACGTCATGAGAACTAGTACTTTCAAAATGCCACAGCTGTTCATTTCTTTCCACCAATTTTCTGCCGACAAGATTCCGTGAATTAAGCATAACCGCTTACACGTGTTGAATATCCCTCATTGACCTAAGCACATTTAATGCTAACCGGTCATCATTTTCTTGTCTATTTAAGAAGAAATCCATCGTGAGAATATTTTCTTTCTTTTACTTCGTCTTCTTCATCTCTATATTCTTTGTGAACCTTTTTGTCGTCTGCAACTTTTTCTCGTTATTCATCTTTACGCAAATCTTCTCCATCTTTAACTATTGTTTCTATGGAGCCATCAAGGTTTGTTGATTTTCTTGAAACCGATCTCGATTAACTCCTTTCGCTGAAATTTTTTATTTGATATTGTTCATCTTTGAACAATTCCCATACTGTTTCTGTTTCAGCAAAAGCAACTCTAACACCAAGTTCACAATCCAGAACCCTAATGTTCCCAAGAATTCGCAACCAAAAGTCATTGTAAACAAAAGAAAGCCTGTGAATAGCAAGGTATTAAGAAACACTTATTTTTTAATAACAATATTGTTGCCTCTGTTTCTTATTTGACTTGTGATTAAAGGTGATGAAAATATTGATAGGCCCCCCAAAAGATCTCGCCATCATAAAAATGTTGAAACCTCTGTTTCATTTCCAATGTTTAAGCTTTCAACACCTCCTTCGCAAGCTGAATCCCCTCTCCTTATTCGTGAAATCATCGCAACTGACTTCTCCCCTGTAACTAACCTTTCTATAAATGAAGTTCCTCACGATAACCCTGTTGCGAATGAACCCTTCTCTTCTTCTACTGTCAATGCCTCTTCTCTTGACATTGCCTCAACCCCAGTCATTAACCTTCATCAAATTTCATCTTCGGATGACACATCTATGGCGAAAGATGATTCAACTCTCCCACCTTCCGCCATCATCGCTTCTTCATCCGAATCTCTCCCTTTTTCTAAAGAAAATTTGGAAGGGATGGATATTGCTTTCAAGGTTTTATCAGATATTCTGGATGATTTCAAGAAAACTTCCATTGATCCTATCAGATTTGGTGTTTGCGAGATTTTAAGTAAATATTTTGGCTCTGACAGAATGGTTTCGCAAACATCCTTAGAAAAGGAAGTTGAAGCTTTGAAAAATAACTTCCAAGCTATGACCTTGAAATGTGACACTCTTCATCTTGAGAATCAAAAACTTCAGAATGTTTCGCTGGATCGTGATAATCTTCGCAAGAAGAATGAGGAACTAAAAGGTAATTTATTTATTTTTTTTAACCTTTGTTCCCCCTTTAAGCTCTAAACCAGAAACGAAAAATGGAGATATATCAGTTTGAATCCGTTGCCGAAAAAGCCCGAATGGATAGAGATGCTTGGATGGATCAATATAACCATACATACTCTGTTGATCAAATAGATAATCTTACCAAGGAGAATGCTCAATTAGTCCAAAAGCAACACTTATTAAGTAATGAATTATCTCGCCTCTCTTACTTTTTGACTAAAGATAATCTGGAGTTGGAAACTTTATCAGATGAGAATGAAACCATATCTCAGGAGAAGCGAGTTCTTTTAAATAAGGTGGCGATCTCTTCGCAAGAACTTAACATATGCCAAAAAGTATGTAATGATCAAGAACGATCCCTCTGCTCATTGAGAAATAAACTCAAAGAAGTAACAGAATCATCTTATGCTGAGAGAGATAAACTTATTCAAGGTAGAATAACTTTAAGCATAAAGGCAAGTCAACTCAAAGATCAATATTCCAAGCTAGAAGAATCCTACACTTCTCTTGCGAAGGAAAACACCTTACTCATTTCTAATGAAAAGAGTTTGCGATCTCGACTAAAAGGTTTGGTTGGAGATAAATTTGATAATGCCATGGACCACTTGGAGAATAGTTTCTTGGCTTTAACTCAATATCTTATCTCGCAAAAGGAAGGTAGTCATAAAATTTGACTGCCTCAACCATTTTTTCTTTGTTAAGTATTTTTATTATGCCTTCCTTGCGAACCCTTCGCCTGAATGATTTTCTTTGTTCTTTGTTTTTGCAGAATCTGAGAAAGATCTTCGCTCCACCCTTTCTACTTTGGAATCTAGATATGCCAAGGTTCGCAAAGAGAATGCATTACTTGCCTCTACTCTTGCTCATTCTCGCGATCGGGCAGAAAGAAGATTTGATTATTTCGCTTACTCCAAAGATATCCAAAGTAGAAATCACCATAAGGCACTTCTTCGCCAAGTTCATCTCAGGGCTGAAGTTCTTGTGAATGATATCTTATTATCCAAATCTCTTTCCCCTGTATCTGTCGAACCTTTGGAAGTAGGTGATGATGAAGTTCCTGGTTCTCCTGATAGTGATTATCATTATGAAAGTGGCGAAGATTTCGCAAATGAAGAGGAGGTTCCTCCAAATGATGAAATTGTCGATAATAATCCGGATGAAGAAGAAATTGGAATAAACCAGAATGAAGAAAGGACTGGCGAAGCTGAAAAAGCTAGCGAAATCGAGAAAGCTGGTGAGAGTGATAAAATTAATGAAGGACGTCCATCATCTCCGTCTGGCGAGAAAGTCGATGTTGAAGCTTGAATTTCTTTTGTAATTTTATTTCTTTGGACTACTTCATATGTATAACTTCTTGCATATGGTGCATTTCAGTCATCTTTGAGATGCATTTACTCTTTTATTATTGTGTTTATTTGCGAGAAAGATAATGTCCATTGTTTAATAATTCCCATCTACGCCTCTCATTATCTTTCTTGCGATATGTGACCTGCATTAATAACAGTTAGTTTTTATAAATATTTTGTTGAATCATGTGGTCTTATTTTGCCTTCCTAGTTAAAGGTCTTATTATGCCACCTCTTGTCATTGCGACAAAATCGCAGGACGTCTTTACACTTTCATGTAATGACCCCTTGATCTTGTCTTATCATTTCTCTAGTAGTGTTGCCTCTGCAGGATATTTTTGTAATTTTCCATATGCTGTAGAGCTCTTTCTCTTTTTTCTTCTAATTCATCTAGCTTGGTTAAAATAATACCTGCATTGAGATTTTTCTCCCAAGCTTCTTTCTTTGTTGTTGGAATAATAATTTCTGTTGGTAGCATCGCCTCAACTCCATATGTTAAACAAAAAGGTGACATTCCCGTAGCTTCTCGCCTGGTTGTGTTGTAAGCCCATACTGCATTATGTACCTGTTCACACCATGCTCTATTATGCCCTTCTAATTTTTTCTTCAATATATCTGCGATTGTTTTATTTGTTGCTATTGCCTGTCCGTTGGCCTGAGGGTATAAAGGAGTTGAATTCCCACATTTTATCTTAAATGCATTAAGTAACAGTTCTATATTCTGTCCCTCGAATCAAGTTTCCCATTGTCGATACCAGCGCAAGGGATTCCAAATCGCATATGATGTTCTCAAATATGAATGTAAAAATATCTTTGTCGCGAATGTGTTGTACTTGCCTTTACTTCGCCCATTTTGTGAAATAGTGCGTAGCGACAATCGGATATCTTCTTTGCCCCGGACCGGTAAAAATGGTCCCACAATATCTAAACCCCATTTTCCAAAAGGCCATACACTTGTTGAAGATGTTAATGGTGCTCCAGGTGCATGTATTTTCTTTTCGTGCCTTTGACAATTTTCGCAACGCCTTGATATTTTCTTCGCATCTTCATGCATATATGGCCAGTAATAACCTTGCATTTTCGCTTTGTATGCCAAAGATATTCCACCGCTGTGATTGCCAGCATCCCCACTATGTAACATCTTTAACGCCGCTTCTCCTTCTTTTCGCGTTAAGCATCGGAGTGAAGGTCCGTTAAAGGATCTCCGGTACAGTATCCCATCCCTTAGTTCATAATTTGTCGCACGGCTTTTTAATTTGTGTGCCTCCAATCTATTCCTTGGTGTTTCTCCTCTCATCAGGTATGCATGAAGTTCTGCTCTCCAATCTTCGACATTAGGTGTTTGTTCTCCACCTTCTATTATCATTACATCTACCTCTTCTTCTTGTTCTTCTTCTTTATTGATTGATGGTGATAAAAGTGTCTGTATCTTTATGCATCTCGCAATTGGGTCTGTCATCATACTTGAGATAAAAGCAAAAGCATCTGCGAGTCTATTATCTTTTCTTGATATGTGTCTCCATTTAATTTTTGGGATTCTCGCTGACAATTCCTCAACAAGTTTTTTGTATTTCTTCATGGATGATTCATTTGTAGTGTATTCTCCTTTTATTTGACGAATGACCAATTGTGAATCACCGGTGATTCTCACATTTTCCAACTTCATTTCTATTGCGAATTTCGGGGCATGTATCACAGTCTCATATTTTGTCTCATTATTGGTGGATGCAAACTCCAATCTGAAGGAAAAAGCCATTTTGCTGCCCTCTGGCGAAATCAAAACAATTCCAACTCCGTTACCTTCCCCATTTGATGATCCATCCACCAATATTTCCCATCTATTTGGCTCTGTTAATAGATCTCTTGGATTTCCATGTTCTTCTTCTACATCCATCATTTCTTCCACAACTTCATCATCTTCTAAAGGAAATTTTGCTAAGAAGTCTGCAACAACTTGCGATTTGGGTGAAGATAATATTTCATATTTAATTTTGAAATGTCCTATTTGTGCATTCCATCTTTCAACTCTTTCGATCTTTTTGAATTTTTCATTACCGACTCGATTGGTATTTTGTCGTATCCTTATTTCATGTGCTCGAAAATATATTGAAGTTTAAATGCCGCATAAACTAATGCCAAAATTAGTTTTTCAA
Organism: Papaver armeniacum; assembly: GCA_023531295.1. NCBI lineage: Eukaryota > Viridiplantae > Streptophyta > Magnoliopsida > Ranunculales > Papaveraceae > Papaver > Papaver armeniacum. Next base: position 66,824 of record JAJJWW010015242.1, read on the forward strand.
TCTTTGAATAATTTTTCTCTGCAGCATTGAAGGTTTTGCTGATGTAATAGATTGGGTTTTCAACTCCTGCGTCCATTCACAATAACACAACACTTAACGCATGTGAAGTTGTCGCAAGATAGATTAATAATTCTTCTCTGGTTCCGCTTTTTTGCGAAATAGATATATTCGCGGATGTTCTTTTATTCCTTGAAAAGCTTTCGCATTCGTCTTGTCCATCTAAACTTCGCCCCTTTTTCAAAAGTATATTGAAAAAATGTTTACATTTGTCGATGATCGCGAAATGAACCTTCAATAAGCTAAGAGTCCATTTAACTTCGTACATCTTTTACCATCATTTGGTGTTGGCATGTCGCGAACCGCTTGCACTTTCTCTCGGATCAACTTGTATTCCTTCGTTTGATACGATGTAACCTAAAATTTTTCCCAATGCAACCCCAAAGATACACTTTTTCTGGATTTACTTTGATGTTAAAATGCCTCATTTGTTCAAAAATTTCCCTCAGATCTTGGACATGATTTTTTACTTCTTTACTTTTTATTAACATATCATCCACATACACTTCTAATGTTTTATGTATCCATTTCGCAAACACCTTTTCTACCATCCTTTGGTATGTTGCTCCAGCATTTCGCAAACCAAATGACATTTTTGTATAACAATATAACCCTCTTGGAGCGAAAAAGCAAGATGCTCCCGATCTTCTTAATGAGAGGTATTTGATTGTATCCTTTATATCCGTCTAGAGAAGATATTCTATCATTTCCTGCTGCTGATTCGACCATTTGTGGAATATCTGGCAACGGAAAACTATCCTTCGGAAAGCCTTTATTTAGATCAGTAAAATCTATACAAATTCTTATCCCCTTTTTCTTCTTTGGAACTACGACCATATTTGCTATCCACTCCAGATATTTTGCTTTTCTTATGATTCCTGCATCAAGCATCTTCTGCAACTCTTCTTCTTTTTGAGGATGATATGTTGTTGCGATTTTTCTGATTCTTTGTTTGAATGGCCTTACATTTTTGTCAATTTCCAACTTATGACATGCCACAAACGGGTTTATTCCAGGCACCTCATCCATATTCCACGCGAAAATATCTTTAAATTCTCGCAAGAGACCAATAGTTCTTTCTTCTTCATCTTCCTCCATCTTAGTCCCAATTTTTAGTATTTTGGGTTCTTCTTGGTTCCAACATTCACTTCCTTTGTTGGTTCCACCAGCATGTAATCGGCCTTAGGTTCTCCCATAGGTGTAGGTTCTTTTATCTCCTTCGCAGGCTCAATTCCTTCTCCCGAAATTTCGCTGGGTATCCCTTTTCCTTCCTCTGCTCTTATCATATAAGCTTTAAATTCTTCTTCTTTCTTCGCCTCCTTCGCCATTTTTCTGCGATTTTTTCGCTTCTTTGCACGTCCTTCATATTGTTTCACTTCAATTTGATAACATAATCTCGCTTTATCATCTTCCCCTCTAATTTCACCAATCCCACTTGGCATAGGAAATTTGATGCATTGATGTAATGTTGATGCTACAACTTTAATCGCATTATCCATGGCCTTCCCAACAACATGTTGTACGGTGATTCCATATCCACTACGCATAGTGCCACTTGTGTTTTAATTTCTCCCAGCAAAATTCGCACCTTTATTTCTCCTTTTGGTTTTGTTATAGATTTGCCAAAGCCATGAATATGATAAGTTGAAGGAGACATCTCTTCATCTTTGTATCCCATTCCTTTGTATGCATGGTAAAATATTATATTCACCGAACTCCCCGTATCAACTAGAGTTCTGTTTACCGCCCATTCTTCTATAGTTTTTCTTTGATTTTTCCTTTTCTTTCCTTGTGGTTACCGTGATTACCAAAGGAGATGTGTGGTTTAAATTTTCTTTTGGTATCTCTCGCACTTGTGAATGTAATCTTCTGTTTTTCTCAATCTTTCAAGGGTGATGCCTTCTCCATTGTCATGATTTTCTTTCCTTCAAAATCTCGTTTATGTATTCTCCCTCTGATATTTTCATGGAATTCATTAATCATTATTTTTGTGATCAAGCTACACTCCAACTTTCTATTACATTCCTTGATTTTAATTTTCTCTACTTTAACTGATTTATCAATTTGTTTCATCGTTTTCTTGATTTGAACAATCTTAATAAGAATCTTTAATCTTTAATCTTCAATCCCTGTTTCTAGCGCGATATGTAGTAGCAGGAAATCCCACACTACACCCCTCACAAGAATTCACACAATCAAGTCATTTTAGGATGAACAATCACAATCTTTATTGATTAATCTCACAAATGTTACAAGATGATAAGGAAATCAACTAAAGAATTAACAACCGCTCTGAACTTTCTCTCTCCTAATGACTTGCTCAACACTCGAAAAAGATCTCCCCTTCCTTAAGCATGTTCGGCTCTTTATATAGGACATTACATAGTGGATGACAGCTAAGCTGTCCTTTATTTTCGGATCTAACTTGCGACACTCTCGCAAGTGTACAAATACTAAATCTCGCAACGCTCCTAAATCTCGCTAGGTCTTCACATCTTTCTCGTGTTGAGGCTGTCGTCATCCGTTGCGTCACTTTTATTACCAATCTGCGATATCTTCGCAGTGTGTCGTTTATGGATTTCGCAAGGGTCTTGGTGTTGCGATATTCTGATCCTACAGTGTTTATATCTATGAAGTGATCTTTCTGAGGCTGATTCATCAGATCAAGATCTTGACAAGTCGATCTCGTTGATCACAAGACAGGTTAGGGATCTTCTTTTGAATAGAAGTAAACGGTTCTCCAGAGATAAATCCAAGTCATCAGATAAACCTCATAATCATGTTCCTCCTAAAAATAGGGATAATGATGAAACTGATGACGAGGATATGCCTCATTGCTTTAAGTGTAAAGGTTTTGGTCATTTTGCAAATGAGTGCCCAAATCGAAAGAAATACACTAGGAACAAAGGTCTTGCTACAACTCTTGATGAAATGTCTAACAACTATGATTCTAATGAAGACGAAAAATCAAGTGTTGCACTTCTTTGTGAAAATATTGATTTTTATAATTGTAGCAATACATACATCAATATTGATATTCTTTCAGAAGAAAACTCAACCAATCTGGAAGATAAAACTGACATTTCTATTGGAAACTCTGTGAATAATGTTTCAGGTTCCACCATGTGTCTAGCTGCTTGCACATCTCAGATGCCTGAATTATATCCAAGATTGAAGTGCTCGTATTGTTCACTCAAAGGTCATGAACTATCAAAGTGTTACAAGTACAAACACAAATTGAGACATGTCAACAAACTTCAACGAAGAGCAAATCGATTAGCAAACAAGCTTAAAATTGCTCAAAAGACCGTTGAGGTATGTAATATTTTATCTTCGTCTAAGAAGTTAGTTTCCAAGGATAAAACAAGACCATTAGAGAAGAAAGTATGGTCCAATCGTTTTGATAGACAGAGGTCTATGGATTCCTCTCAAAAGAAACATGGTGGACAGATTGTTGTTCACCGCAACACAACTTGATTGTGTTGATTTGTGTATCCTGTCTCATGTGCCTGATCAAAAGAGACAAGGTTGTGCACCTCTCAGGCTTTAGGAAAAGTTTATTTTCTTTTTTTCTTAGTTTTTTTTTTTTAATGCAAAATTGGAATTCCTTGTCTATCAATAAATGAGGGTTATTCTCGACAATTCTACTCTTTCTAGGGTCAGAATTGTGCGTGCACGAACCTGTTAAAGGTTGTGTAACCCTACATTCCTTTTTCCTTCTCTGAAACTCTTTCCAAGACTACTTGTTGAGTTTAAATTGTGATTTCCTCTCACAAACCCATATTCTTATGGATACTCCAAGCATCATGTCTTCTGATGGAAAAGATGTTAATATGATTGTTAAGCCATCAATCATGAAGGAAAAAGAGAAATCTCCGTTGCCTCCAACTTTGAAAAGGAAAAGAAGGAATGTAATGAAGCCAAGAGCTGTTCCTTCTAATTCTCAGAAGTTTTCTGATGTTCTTGAAGTGTTAATGGAGACACGAAAGGAGATTCAACAGATAAAGGCTTTTGTGCTTAAGACTCATGAGATTCAGAAGGCCCTGGTTCGACATCAGTCAAGAAGGTTTATTGATATTAACTCCTATCTTCATGAACCTTATGTCCCAATGGTTGTTGACGACAAGGAGTTCGGGGACGATAAAGAATTCTTCAAAGGTCTTAATGTCTAGTAAATCTTCTGATGAGAATTTTGTTTTCTTGTTTTGTTTAGAAGAATAACTAGAGTTTGGAATATCAAGTCCAACGTTTTCATCTTCATGTTTTTTTAGGTTCATTGGCTTAAATTCTAAAATTGTTTGGAAGATGATTTTTGCAGTATTAATCTTTATGGCTTTATATATTGGATATGTGTGTTTGCGTCCGTGAACTATGATTGTCCCATACCTTGTCAAAAGTTAAGTCTTTCATATGTCAATATGCATGTATTGATAAACGAATGAATGAACTTTTGACATCCGAAAGTTTTTAAGCCTATTGTATGTCATTATGCAAATATTGATGGAAGATAGGATGAACTTTTGTTTATGAGGATTATGTCTATTGTATGTCATTGTGCAAATAGGGATGGAAAATAGAATGAATCATTGTCTATTCCGCAGTATTGATCTTCCCTGATCCATATTTTTTATGTATATACTGTGCGGCTCCGTAAGTTCTCTTATGTTGAACATTTATGATTAAATTAATCATGGGTTTCCTTGTGGTTAATTTAATTGAGTATTTTTGGATTCAAATTCATATTCGTATGTAATTTGTTATGTCCAAAGGGATTCTTCTTTTCTTGTGAAATTAAGGTCGGTCTTGTTGCTCTTTCGAGAATGGCATTTTATGGGGAAGAGTTCTTAATTGAACTTGTGCTTAATTGCCAAATCTTTGTGGGGAGTGCGGCTGTGGAATATTATAGGGGTTATCTTGTATCTTTATAAACTCCTTGATGAAAGCATTTAGCTTCGGCTATAAGAGTGCATCTAAAAAGTTGATATGTACTTTCTTTTGGTCATGAAATGTCTCTATGGAAATTTCATTAGGATCCCACTAGTTTTCGTACCTTTGCTAATTTTATTGACAAAAAGGGGGAGAATTAATGTGTAGTTCATACTACAAATACATATGGTTTTCGGTTCATTATGTAAGGGGGAGTGGTTTCCATGTGAGATGGAGTATTGACTAAGGGGGAGTGATACATATCACCATAGTATTGTTGTCGAAGTTGTGATACAATTGAACTTTGATGTTGTGTAATAATACTATGACACTGTGACAATGATTGAGAATTCTTGTTTTCTCATTGTTATGGCTACGGATTTTCAACAACGATGATGCTAAACTTACAACCTTTGGAAGTGACGAAGATTTCGAGTAATGTTGAAGAACCAAAGAGATCAGGCATGTGGAAGAGAAGCTACAAAAGTTTATTTATTTGTTTTTGTATTCCATATGTATTGATAGTTTTGTCACTAAAATTGACAATGGGGAGATTGTTAGAGCACTCCTCGGTCGAACTCGCAAGCGTTGCTATCTCAAGCTTGTTGTCAAGTTTAGTTGCCAAAACGATAAGTCTTGATTTCTAGTCTACTTATAGCTAAATCTCGGTATAGGATAGAAAGTGTAGTTGAGCTCTAGACTCCATGGCAATCATCATACAAATACGAAGAACTACTCAAGGAACTGGTGGAATTTCATCGACTAAAAGGTATGTGGAGACTTGAACTTATCTATCACTCAAAATTCTATCTACTCTATCTCCTATCTTGAGACAAAAGTCGTATTGCTATATATACTTTGATTATACACATTTGCTATTTCGAGCCGAGTTTATCTCGCTTATCTATTTCTCGAAATATGTGTTGGTAAGCTTTCTCTTTGTCCAAGTTCATCTTTACTAGTGACGAAAGTCATATTAAGATTCAATTACTTGAAAATTGCTTTGTGAAAAAATAGCTTGTGAACAACAACTATATAACGTGCTCTAAGAATGTTTCAATGATTGAAATGAAAGTTTAGAATATATAACCATGGTTGGATATAAACATTGTGTGATAACTCATACGTGTGTAAGTCCTTATTCCTTGAACCAAAGTATGCGTACTTTGCTGCTCAGGAAAACCAGAACTAAAGTCCGCGTACCAGTAAGCGTACTATCGGAAGTTCACATCCCGTGAATTTCTGCTGGAGTTTGTGAACTGAAGACAAACTTATTCCGGGTACTTAAGTCCGCGTACCAGTATGCGTACTTAAGTTGGTTATTTTATAAAAACGATTATTCGTGAATTTAAACTTATATAAACTAAGGAATGCATGTTTTCAAACCGTGGCTATAAAGTTCATGAATTGATTCGAGTGAATCAAATCGTTTTTTCTTCGATTGTGTCTTGTATACTTCTATAAGATCTAAGCAATTGAACAACTCTCTAACTAGTTCATTTGAGTCATTTGAACTAGTTATGGTAAAGAAGAATATGGTTGATAAAAAAGTGCTCATATGGCTAACCGTTTGGTTACCTACTATTAAACCAACTACGTGTACATGTTTGGGTACGGTTACACAAACCTAAATAAACGTGCATTTCATTTGTGTGTAACAAGCTAAGTTTCGATCTAACGGTTGAAAGATATTAGCTTGAATCTAATCAAGTTTTCATCTAACGGTGAATATTGAATGCTTTGTTACCAAGGTAACTTAGATTGCAAACCCTGATTTGAAAGACTATATAATGGAGAACTCTAGAAACTGGGAAACCCAATCCCCACATCTTCTATGTGATACTAGTTGTATAAGCTAGAGTCGATTCTCCTTAACCTTAGGTTTCTATCGAGACCCTGTAGATTAACGACTTGAAGACTTCATTGGGATTGTGAAGCTAGACCCAACTATTTTCTTTGTAGTTGCATGATCTGATCTTGCTGTTTCTATCATACTAAGTACAATCGTAAGATTGGCTTGAGATTGATTTCTCCGATAGGCAAGATTAAAAGAAGTCACAAACATCTTCGTCTCACCGTTTGTGATTCCGCAATATCTTCTTTCGCTAGTCAATTAAAATTATTGTGAGGTGATTGATAATTCTAGGCTGTTCTTCGGGAATATAAGTCTGGGTTATCAATTGGTTCCTGTTCACCTTGATTTATCAAAAGATGGAAGAAAAACTCGTAGGTATTTCTGTGGGAGACAGATTTATCTATTACCGTAGACTTTTTTGTCTGATACAGATTTGTTTATTAAAGTATTCGACTTTAGGTCGTAGCAACTCTTAGTTGTGGGTAAGATCATCTAAGGGAATCAAGTGCGTAGTATCCTGCTGGGATTAGAGATGTAAGGAGCGCAACTGTACCTTGGATCAGTGTGAGATTGATTGGGGTTCAATTATAGTCCAGACCGAAGTTAGTTTGTAGTAGGCTAGTGTCTGTAGCGGCTTAATGCAGTGTGTGTTCAATCTGGACTAGGTCCCGGGGTTTTTCTGCATTTGCGGTTTCCTCGTGAACAAAACTTCGCGGTATGTCGTGTTATTTCTTTTCCGCGTTATATTTTGTTATATAATTGAAATATCACAAGGTTGTGCGTTGAATCGATCAATTGGGAAATCCAACCTTTGGTTGTTGATTGAAATTGATTGATCCTTGTACATTGGTCTTTGGTACCGTTCAAGTGATTTCTCTTGTATTCAATTAGACTCATGATTTCTATTTGCTTGAGTAAGTATTGAATCGATAAAGTGAGATATAACTCTTTGATATACTTTTATTAAGATTGAGTCCGATTGTCTAGTTGATTCTCTTAAAAGTATACTGGAGTTAGTCCATACAGATTGCTAAGAGAAATAGGGTGTGGTTGTTTGACCCCCGCTTTTTCACAATCCTATAGAATTTTCTGTGTGAGACAGATTTGTCTATCAAGTCTTCGACTTTGGGTTGTAGCAACTCTTGGTTGTGGGTGAGATCAACTAAGGGAATCAAGTGCGTAGTATCCTGCTAGGATCAGAGACGTAAGAAGCGCAACTGTACCTTGAATCAATGTGAGATTGATTAGGGTTCAACTACTGATCCGTCCAAGTTAATTGGTAGTAGGCTAGTGTCTGCAGAACGGCTTAATACAAATGTGGTGTTCAACTGGACTAGGTCCCGGGGTTTTTCTGCATTTGCGGTTTCTTCGTTAACAAAATTCTGGTGTCTGTGTTATTTCTTTTCCGCATTATATTTTGTTATATAATTGAAATATCACAGGTTGTGCGTTAAGATTAATCAATTAGAATATCCAACCTTGGGATATTGATTTACATTAATTGACACTTGAACATTGGTCTTTGGTACCGTTCAAGTTACTCCTCTTATATTCAATCAGGCTCATGATTTCTATTTCTTTGATTGCGGATTGAATTAAGAGTTAGAGATATTAAACTCTTTGATATACTTTATTCTAGATTGAGTCTGACTGTCTAGTTGATTCTCTAGAAAGTGTATTGGAGTAAGTCCTCTCAGATTGCCAAACGAATTATTGGGTGTGGTTGTTAGACCCACGCATTTTCAATTGATATCAGAGTAGGCAAACACGTTAAAGACCTCATAAGTCTTTGTTTTTAGCGATCTGATATGGACAGAGGTGCGTATGACGCTGCTGAGATACTTGCTGCCAAGAAAAACTCCGATGATTTGAATGCCATCATACATACCATTACCCCAGATCTTCAGCACCATGTAACAACGTGTACTAGGTCTAAAGATGCTTGGGACATCTTAGAAATCGTATTTGAAGGGAATACCACTGAGAAGGAAGCTAGGCTTCAAAATCTTAATTCTGATTGGGAAAACCTTCGTATGGCAGATGAATATTCATTTGATGAGTTTAATCACAAAGTGTTTGAAATTGTTAATACATCTTTTGCATTGGGTAAGACCATTCCTGAAAATGACATTGTGATGAAAATTCTTAGATCGCTGCCATCTAGATACGATTCTAAGAAGCATGCCATCGTTGAAGGAAATAACCTTGATGCTCTTTCCAGAAACACGTTGGTTGGAAAGCTAAAGATCTTTGATCATGAGCATACATCCAAAATCGGAAAGGATGTTGCCTTCAAAGCACAAAAGAATACTAAATTACTTGATAAAAGTAAAAGTGTTTATGTCTCTGAGGATGATCTTTCTGAGGCTGATTGATCAGATGAAGATCTTGACAAATTAGTATCTATGATTACAAGACAGTTTAGGGATCTTCTATTGAAGAGAAGTAAACGGTTTTCTAGAGACAAACCCGTGTCGATTAAACCTCACAATCGCATTCCTCCTAAAAACAGGGATGCTGACGAGGCTGATGACGAGGATATGCCACAATGCTTTAAGTGTAAAGGTTTTGGTCATTTTGCAAATGAGTGTCCGAACCGTAGAAAATACATTGGAAACAAAGGTCTTGCTACAACTCTTGATGAAATGTCTGATCACTATGATTCCAATGAAGACGAAAAATCAAGTGTTGCACTTCTTTGTGAAGATATCAATTTTGATAACTGTAGCAATACATACATCAATCTTGATATTCTTCCAAAGAAGCTCAACCAATCTAGAAGAAGAAATTAACCTTTTTGTTGGAAACCCTCTGTCTCGATCTTTCGGTTCCACTCTGTGCCTAGCACCTTGCACATCTCGGGCATCTAAATAAGCTTATCCATTGACATGCTCATATTGTTCACTCAAAGGTCATGAACTTTCAAAGTGTTTCAAGTATAAACACAAGATGAGACATGTCAAGAGATTTCAACGAAGAGAAAATCGCCTAGCAAACAAGCAAACTTGTTCAAAAAACCGCTGAGGTATGTAAGATTTTATCCTTGATGAGTGTCGTAACCACAACAAATTAATCAAGATATTTCCCACTACTTAAATAAATAATATAGCGGTAGTAAGGATCGTTCCCAAGAGAGCTGTGTAATTGATAGGTTATTTAGTTCAGCAAAATAAGATAAAACACAAAGGGGAATTGTTTTAAAGTGAAATAATAAGAATAACAAATAAAACAAAGAGATGATCAAGGAATCCTTCGTCGTTACCAAGCGATAACTGGATTAGTATACTTATCTATCTTCGTTAGAACCATTCATCAACAACCGTAGGATTGCAGGTACGCTTAGCTATCCCCAAAACTCCTCGTATCACCGAATAACAAGTACGCTTAGCCACCGGATTCTATCCAACTGAGCCTCCTTGAGGTACGCTTACAAGTTGTAACTCAATCGAACGTTTTAGGCTTTGTGAATTTAGGTTTGATCCCAGCAGTTTAACTCAGTACGCTCGGTTCACTTACTGGTGTTGTCTTCACACATGATTGCTTCACAGAATCCCTCTGCAAGGTCTCACGTTCTCTACATGTGTAGGAGATGCACGACAATTACGGATCGCTCCAACTCTCTACTAGCAATAGAATGATCAATCCAATTGTACACTTGAACAATCTAGAAATCAATTATAAACCCTAATTATAGAAAAGACAATCGATGAGATGATAAAACTTCATAATAGATGTATATAACTAATAAAGCTTCACGCTAGCACATTGAATTCATCCTTAATCAATAGAATTTAGTTACACATGGATTTACTAAAACCCACAAAATATAAGAAATATGAGAAGAAAATACGTTACAAAATACCAAGGTTTCCCCTAAGGGGTAAACCCTAATTCCTTGCTCCTAGCTTCTTCTCTTCTTTTGATGTAGAACACCTCTTTTCTCTTTCAGAATTCCTCGTCGAACGAGGTTGTGTGTATGAACTCGGGTTGAGGAGATGTCCTGTAGGTGTTTCTGCGCCTCTATTTATATACTTTTACTCCTCCAAATTCGAATCTGATAAACACCCATTCATCCCTGGCCGACCTAAACACATAAACGCGTCTTGAATCTCCACCATTCATCTTATAATTCGACGGTAAAGGCACCACTCGGTGGTTGTTTTGCCGACTGCAACCTAATCAAAAACTCTTTCTCCAGCTGAATTATCTCGCAAGTCTTCAGTTTAGATAACTACGCAAGCTTCCTTAATCGACATGGACTCTTATTAGCACTTCTCAGTTTATCTTCAGCTTCTCAAACTCGGACTCAGGCAAACCCATCATTCATTACTTGTTCAAACCCACAAACTCGAATCCTCTCCATCAATCCATTCAAACCCGAGATGTTCTTCATCATAGCACACACCCATTAATCGTCTCCTCCTTGCTCGTAAACTCCATCTCGATCTCTCGATATTAGCAACAACCACCTAACTCTCGTTTACCAACTTGCCAAACGCCAGAAAATCTCGTTGTTCTTGTTTAGTCACGTTAACAGATATACAAGAGGTGAATAATTCACTTGAGTTTTTCAAGGATGAAGAGGATTAGTGATACAAGAGATTGTGAAAGGTTTATCTAATTCTATTATTCTTCTCCTTTCTCCTCACTCAATGCGGATGGGCGGTGTTTGCAATTGCTAGGCAGGCTCTTTTGAGTTGCATTTACCAATTACGGGAGATTTGAGCTGGTGAATTTGAGCTACATAGATGAAGGTCTTGTATGGCTATGTTGCTGTTGATTAGTCCGACGTTGGAACTGGAGAGTTGGATGGAGTCCGGGTGGAATAGGGTTGGAACTGCACCTCTTTGGAGAGTGTTGGCTGTGAAGAGCTGGGTATGGCAGCTGATTTGGCCATCAAGTAATGGCAGGCAGGACTTGTTGGATTAAACAGTGGGAGACCATTGATCGATGGAATGGAATTTCGTAAGTTGGTTGGAGTTAATTCAAAGTGTCCCCAGCTATTCTCTTGTCTCTTCCATCGAGCAACAGACTCCATACCGATCACCACAGGATCAGAGACCCTCATCTCGGTTCAGCCAACTCCATTGTCGACTACAATGGCAACAAGGATTTATTCCATGTTGTCCACCGTCTTCATCTCAATTCTCTGCAAACTCAAGCTCCATTGCTTCCATTCGAACCCAGCAAAAACCCACGAACTGTATCATCTCCCAAACTCCAATCCATACTTCCATTTTCTCGGATAAACTCCACTGCCATTAGCGTCAGCAACACCAGTCTTCATCATCAACTTTGATCATTACTGCCCTTTCCATCATCTCTCGATCAACTCCATCAATTGCTGGCAACAACTCGATACTCTCACTGGTAGCAGCCAAAGCTATCTCGTATCACCGTAAACATGATTTAACTTCATTCAAGAACTCCATAACAAAGACCGTAGTGTCACCTAGTCTCGATCTCCTCTAGCTACCACCATCACCAGTGATCCACACATGGTATCCATCAACTCTAACCCACGAGAAGCAGCTCAGTTATTCCTTTCTATCCATCTCCGTTCGTACAATCGAATCAACCATTACATCTCAACCGTCCTTCCCTGACCTTCATCACTACTCCCTGTCTTGAATAGATACCTTTCATCTCCTCAATCCCATAAATTCATAACCATAAGCGTCACTTGAAACTGCCGGAGCTTCCCTGTATTTTTTTCATGATAATGTGTTAAAGAAAATGAGGTGCCCTGAGCAATTAAGGCGGGTGCCTTTAACAATTCCTACTTCATTCTTGGTAAGCTGTCAGTTCTGGGAACTGACAAGCCTAATTTCTTATTTCGCCTATATCTTCTTCATACGATGTTGGAATGAGCTCATTCTTTCCCCCGTCGGCTTCTCCTGTTCGTCATCTTAGAGATGACATCAAGAACTTTTGGATTAGAACGAGTTCCACTTGGTCTTTGGCCTTTCTCCATTTATAGCTAACTTCTTTTATTGCACAATTAAGTGCAAATTCACTTCTTTTCGATGATTCACCTAGCACAACATAAATAAGAGAAAACAAGAGTAATATACAATAATTCGCAAGAACATATAGCAATTACTAGCATGGAATTGACACTAAATATATGTGAAATATGCACTTATCAAATTCCCCCACACTTGGCTTTTGTTAGTCCTCGAGCAAACTATCTAAAATACAACAACTCCATGTCGCCGAGGATACGGTTACTCTTAGCATGAATAACAGGCCTATAAACCCCTAGGTGTCCCTAGTGGACGAGTTATAGTCTCGTGAGGGCTTACGAGAGGTATACCCACAAAACCTACTCCAACTTCAAAGCGTTCCAGCTTCCCAGGCATCCAAATAGCTATGAGGACATAGAGTTTCTGCATGCTAGTAATAAGAAGTTAGAAATACCAAAGAACATATTCTCATTCTTAAATGTTGAGTGAGAAATAACCACACCATAATGAGAGAACGCATGTTTGAGAGCGATCAATAAGCATTTTGCCTCGACTTCTGCCTCACTTAAAAGGATTTTATGATAATTGCACTCAATAAGACGGCTTTTTTATGGGTCTCACATGTGTGCAGGTAGGAATGAAGAGAGAAATCCTACACACGTTGAATGGCGGGAAGGAAACCTTCCGAATTATTTCTGGAGACTCCACAAAATCGTGGAAAACAAAAATATTTTTCTGATGATCTCTAAGAAAGGAAATCAACCATTATTATTAAAAATAGAGGATGAGAGTACTTACCACCTTCACATCCGATTGCGATGATGATAACACCTCTCTCACAGCATCCAATAAAAACGTCTTCCTTCTTTCGGCTCGCCTTCTTCATCTTCTTGGTCTTGGTCTTCGTCTTCGGTCTTCAACTGTTGATGATAAACTCTTGAACTTCGTAAAACTCTGACAATTTGTAACTTTTTTCTAAATTTCCTTGTTGCTTGAAACTTCCTTATAGATTTTTCTTCCCCATGTCCTTATTGAACAAATAACAACCTAAATGCAAATCTTTTTGTATTTTCTCTTTTTTTTTTTTTTTTTTTTTTTTTTTTTTTTTTTTTTTTTCAACAAAAAGATTGCAAATACAAAAATAATAACGAAATTAAAATAACATGGCCATGAAAGAAGTACTTTACCACTTTGATCTTCACAACTTGTATTGTCTTTGTATCATAAACTTCAATAACTCTCATCTTTTGATTTTCTTCGCTCTTGTAAATAATTCTTCAACTTCGATATAGAGTTCCACTCCTTATATGTAAGTCTTCAACATGTATATAAAAATCTCCTCATTGTTTGTTGCTTCTACTTGGATATGAAATTTGCACATCCTTGTATTGTTGCTTGTAAACCTCAAACGTCTTCAACTTTCCTTGTAGATTTTGATGTCGCTCCCTTGTTGATGATGATGGTGTTTCTATGGATCTGTTGTTGGCGAGAGAGAGAATGGTGCTAACTGCAAATCAAACTAAAAGATGGTGGTTTTCATCTATAGACGTCACCCTCATGATTGACAAAATTAGCACTCAAGAGATCAAAGAGTAGTGCTTCTATTGGTGGGAGGTTTGGTAGATCACCATTCTACCCGGAATTAACGTACGGTGACACACACTCAAAAGAAAGCTCTTTAGTCAGCTACAAAGAAATTTGGTCTGGTGCCTTGGTTGATATGAAAATAGGTAGTCTCCACTAATGATTGATCAGCAACTCTAATAATGCATTTCTCCCTGCACCTCATTTTCATCACCGGCATGATTAAATCCATTATTTAACACTCCAATTCGTAATAAATCCGAATGTAGTTCCCTAACACTTCCAAGTTCAGTTATGTCGGTCAGAATTCTCTATGTAAATATACCTAGAAGTATGCTAATGACTCTAAAATCTCTACAAGTTGGAGGTTTTATTCAAATATATACAAATAAATTTAAAAATTTGACTCAAAAAGGCTAAAAACTCTTTATGCAAAAGACTCCCCCACACTTAAACTTCACATTGTCCTCAATGTGTAAAACCGAAAATTCTGAATTCTGACGTAACAACAGATAAAACGCAAAAACTGTACAAATTGGTAAGGAATTTGGAAAAACTCCATTTCACAAAAGTTGTTCATCTATGTTTTTTCTACAAAGTGTCAGAAGGGAACAGTGTTTCGATAAACGGTCTAACAGTTATGGTCTCTGGACTGAACTACGTGCAGTCTGAATTTTTCTGACGAAAAGGTATTCGTCATAAGATAGATTACGGACTCAATGAAATTAAACATGGGGATGCAAATATGATATTAAAAATATAAAAATAAATAAACAAAAGGGTTTAAGATACAAAACCTATGGGTTGCCTCCCATTTAGCGCTTGGTTTAAAGTCGTCAGCCCGACTCTTTTGTTATCGTCCATATACCAACAATCTGAAAATCTGGTAGTCTGCCCAGAAAACAATCTGCAACTCTAATAAAAACTTCACACAATGATTAACATAACATATAAATAATGAAATTGTTATAGCTTGAAAGTTTCCCCCACACTTAGTCCTTTCTACACTCGGAAGTGGATAAAGAACATAAAATAAGGGAACTTCTATAGGTTCCTCTTGTTGAACCTGCATTGTGCTAGAATCAAACACATCAAGTGGTAAATACTTAGAAGTAAAATAATCCTTAAGAATTTTAGAAGCACAAATACTTAATCCTAAGTGATGTTGATCAAAAGATTTAGAAATATGCAAAGGATTAGACAAACCTTCCACAATCTCTTGTATTACAGGATCCTTGTCATTCTTAAAGAATTGCAATGAATTATTTACCTCATTTGTATCGTGGTCCTCTATCAAACTATTTAGCCATTCTTCGTAAGTTTCTGCTTCAATCAAATCTCAACATCATTATAATACTTGGCTAGCTCAATTGGGTCTTCCACAACTTCAACCAATTTGGTTTCATTCTCAATCTCAATCGCTTCAACAAACTCGTCATCAGAATCAGAATCATCTCCTAGAAATTCTAGTTCATTGGTGCAAATCCTAAAATCATTGTTTGAGTACGTTACACCATTTATAACAACGGTTATGTCATATTCATTCTCCTACGTTTGAATAGGCGAGTGATCGTTATTATGATCTGGAGTTGAAATAACATTACCATTATTGCAAGGATTTTCCAAAGGTTGCTCATCTTCATCAGAGTCTTCGTCAACCTCATAATCTTCAATATCCCAACGACGTTGAAGTTCCGCTCGTATTACCTTGTTAATTTCTTCGAGAGTCTTTTCTGATGCTCCAGTTTCTTCTAACTGATCATATTGCTTTGAAAGTTTTCTGATATTAATACGTTTTCCGCCATTATTCATGATGAAATTTTCAGACTGTATCTCTTCTTTTGACATAAATGACGAAAGAACATGATAAAGAGGAGTAGGTCTTTCCACACTCTCTGTCATTTGCACATTACTAGAAAACAACTTATCAGAAGCATAACTATCCTCCCATCCCTTTGATTGCTCACTTACATACCCGTCATAAGGTTGTTGATATGTATGAGAGTATCCATAAGGCTCCGTAGGGTATGGTTGGTAGTTGTTATATGAATGAGATTGAAATCCAAATTGATTACCACTATAATATGATGATTGGTCTTGTGCTCCGTACATGTTATGTCCATAAGGAAACATGACGACTCACAAGAACACAAGAAAAAAATTAAAAACAAAAACAAGCTAAACAAATAACAAATCAATTAACAACCGCTCCCCGGCAGCGACGCCAAAATTTGATGCGTGTCGTAACCACAACAAATTAATCAAGATATTTCCCACTACTTAAATAAATAATATAGCGGTAGTAAGGATCGTTCCCACAGAGAGTTGTGTAATTGATAGGTTATTTGGTTCATCAAAATAAGATAAAACACAAAGGGGAATTGTTTTAAAGTGAAATAAAAAGAATAACAAATAAAACAAAGAGATGATCAAGGAATCCTTGTTACCAAGCGATAAATGGATTAGTATACTTATCTATCTTCGTTAGAACCATTCATCACCAACCGTAGGATTGCAAGTACGCTTAGCTATCCCCAAAACTCCTCGTATCACGGAATAACAAGTACGCTTAGCCACCAGATTCTATCCAACTGAGCCTCCTTGAGGTACGCTTACAAGTTGTAACTCAATCGAACGTTTTAGGCTTTGTGAATTTAGGTTTGATCCCAGCAGTTTAACTCAGTACGCTCGGTTCACTTACTGGTGTTGTCTTCACACATGATTGCTTCACAGAATCCCTCTGCAAGGTCTCACGTTCTCTACATGTGTAGGAGATGCACGACAATTACGGATCGCTCCAACTCTCTACTAGCAATAGAATGATCAATCCAATTGTACACTTGAACAATCTAGAAATCAATTATAAACCCTAATTATAGAAAAGACAATCGATGAGATGATAAAACTTCGAATAGATGTATATAACTAATAAAGTTTCACGCTAGCACATTGAATTCATCCTTAATCAATAGAATTTAGTTACACATGGATTTACTAAAACCCACAAAAATATAAGAAATATGAGAAGAAAATACGTTACAAAATACCAAGGTTTCCCCCTAAGGGGTAAACCCTAATTCCTTGCTCCTAGCTTCTTCTCTTCTTTTGATGTATAACACCTCTTTTCTCTTTCAGGAATTCTGTCGAACAGGTTGTGTGTATGAACTCGGGTTGAGGAGATGTCTTGTAGGTGTTTCTGCGCCTCTATTTATATACTTTTACTCCTCCAAATTCGAATCTGATAAACACCCATTCATCCCTGGCCGACCTAAACACATAAACGCGTCTTGAATCTCCACCATTCATCTTATAATTCGACGGTAAAGGCACCACTCGGTGGTTGTTTTGCCGACTGCAACCTAATCAAAAACTCTTTCTCCAGCTGAATTATCTCGCAAGTCTTCAGTTTAGATAACTACGCAAGCTTCCTTAATCGACATGGACTCTTATTAGCACTTCTCAGTTTATCTTCAGCTTCTCAAACTCGGACTCAGGCAAACCCATCATTCATTACTTGTTCAAACCCACAAACTCGAATCCTCTCCATCGATCCATTCAAACCCGAGATGTTCTTCATCATAGCACACACCCATTAATCGTCTCCTCCTTGCTCGTAAACTCCATCTCGATCTCTGATATTAGCAACAACCACCTAACTCTCGTCGTCACTGCTTCCAACTGCCAAACGAGAAAATCTCGTTGTTCTTGTTTAGTCACGTTAACAGCTCCTCACTCGAGCTATTCTGTCTCTTCCATCGAGCAACAGACTCCATACCGATCACCACAGGATCAGAGACCCTCATCTCGGTTCAGCCAACTCCATTTTCGACTACAATGGCAACAAGGATTTATTCCATGTTGTCCACCGTCTTCATCTCAATTCTCTGCAAACTCAAGCTCCATTGCTTCCATTCGAACCCAGCAAAAACCCACGAACTGTATTATCTCCCAAACTCCAATCCATACTTCCATTTTCTCGGATAAACTCCACTGCCATTAGCGTCAGCAACACCAGTCTTCATCATCAACTTTGATCTTTACTGCCCTTTCCATCATCTCTCGATCAACTCCATCAATCGCTGGCAACAACTCGATACTCTCACTGGCAGCATCCAAAGCTATCTCGTATCACCGGAAACAGCATCAGCTTCATTCAGTAACTCCATAACAGCACCGCAGTGTCACCTAGTCTCGATCTCCTCTAGCTACCACCATCAGCAGCGATCCACACATGGTATCCATCAACTCTAACCCACGAGAAGCAGCTCAGTTATTCCTTTCTGTCCATCTCCGTTCGTACAATCGAATCAACCATTACATCTCAACCGTCCTTCCCTGACCTTCATCACTACTCCCTGTCTTGAATAGATACCTTTCATCTCCTCAATCCCATAAATTCATAACCATAAGCGTCACTCGAAACTGCCGGAGCTTCCCTGTATTTTTTTCATGATAATGTGTTAAAGAAGATGAGGTGCCCTGAGCAATTAAGGCGGGTGCCTTTAACAATTCCTACTTCATTCTTGGTAAGCTGTCAGTTCTGGGAACTGACAAGCCTAATTTCTTATTTCGCCTATATCTTCTTCATACGATGTCGGAATGAGCTCATTCTTTCCCCGTCGGCTTCCCCTGTTCGTCATCTTAGAGATGACATCAAGAACTTTTGGATTAGAACGAGTTCCACTTGGTCTTTGGCCTTTCTCCATTTATAGCTAACTTCTTTTATTGCACAATTAAGTGCAAATTCACTTCTTTTCGATGATTCACCTAGCACAACATAAATAAGAGAAAACAAGAGTAATATACAATAATTCGCAAGAACATATAGCAATTACTAGCATGGAATTGACACTAAATATATGTGAAATATGCACTTATCAAATTCCCCCACACTTGGCTTTTGTTAGTCCTCGAGCAAACTATCTAAAATATAACAACTCCATGTCGCAGAGGATACGGTTACTCTTAGCATGCATAACAGGCCTATAAACCCCTAGGTGTCCCTAGTGGACGAGTTATAGTCTCGTGAGGGCTTACGAGAGGTATACCCACAAAACCTACTCCAACTTCAAAGCGTTCCAGCTTCCCAGGCATCCAAATAGCTATGAGGACATAGAGTTTCTGCATGCTATTAATAAGAAGTTAGAAATACCAAAGAACATATTCTCATTCTTAAATGTTGAGTGAGAAATAACCACACCATAATGAGAGAACGCATGTTTGAGAGCGATCAATAAGCATTTTGCCTCGACTTACGCCTCACTTAAAAGGATTTTATGATAATTGCACTCAATAAGACGGCTTTTTTATGGGTCTCACATGTGTGCAGGTAGGAATGAAGAGAGAAATCCTACACACGTTGAATGGCGGGAAGGAAACCTTCCGAATTATTTCTCGGAGACTCCACAAAATCGTGGAAAATAAAAATATTTTTTCGATGATCTCTAAGAAAGGAAATCAACCATTATTATTAAAAATAGAGGATGAGAGTACTTACCACCTTCACATCCGATTGCGATGATGATAACACCACCACTCACATCATCCAATAAAAACGTCTTCCTTCTTTCGGCTCGCCTTCTTCATCTTCTTGGTCTTCGTCTTCGGTCTTCAACTGTTGATGATAAACTCTTGAACTTCGTAAAACTCTGACAATTTGTAACTTTTTTCTAAATTTCCTTGTTGCTTGAAACTTCCTGTTGATGGTGGATTTTCGTTTAAGGTTAAATTTTTAAAAACCATAAAAGATCATGCGCTGACATCTTGTAAAAGATAAAGCCATCTATAAGTGTTGGATACTCCCTCACTTGATTCACCAAGAATGGAACTTGTAGCAACAGTCCCATTCTGTGAATTTCTTATCAGCCTTGTATTTCCTGTACTCATTATCAGTGTGGCATGATGACTGAGTGTTACTCATATAGAGTAACACGAACCTCCAAGCACTATAATGAAACCATGTACGAAATACCCGTACAGGCTGATTCTCGGTGTGTTATACTAGCCCGAGCCCTCTCGGTGTGTTATACTAGCCCGATTGAGCCCCTCTCGGTGTGTTATACTAGCCCGATTGAGCCCCTCTCGGTGTGTTATACTAGCCCGATTGAGCCCCTCTCGGTGTGTTATACTAGCCCGATTGAGCATCCGGACTTGATGTATCAGTCTCCGGATATGATTCGATCGCGATCATCCAACTCCGTAAGCATGATTGGATGACCCCGGATCAATTCCATCACCCCAAGCGGTGTATGGAATACCCACGGCCCGACCCCGCATGGTCGGCCATGGGCCTTGCTTGCCAAAAGACGTTCATACCAAGCATTTTGGACGGAAAACCCTAAATAAGGGTTTGCGGCATATTACATGTGTCGCAAAGTAGTCTCAACCATCCATCTTCGCAGGTATAGATGGAGGGTCTAGATGTAGACTCAAAGGGCCTAGAGCATGTCAACACGATCACCGTGGGACCGCCTACACACTTGACCAATCGGTCAAGACCAACAATGTTTGGCCGTGACAAAATCGTCACCCAAACAAGAGGTGGCGCACGGCTTTGAAAGCCAAATTAGGGTTTCAAGCCATCACGCGCGTCCATCTTCACGGTACGAATGGAGGGTCACAGATTAGATTAAGCAGGTCCGGTCATACCAGCATGATCACCGTGGGCCCATCTATCTCCTCATGCGGTCGGCCAAGGCATATCATGCCCGGATAATCCAAAACGCCCGCCCAAACATGCGTGGTTACACTTCCCAAATTGCAAATTGATCTCGACCGCTCAACTTCACCGGATGATTTGAATGGCTTAGATCACGTTTTCATGGGATAATCAGGTATAGGTGTGAACATCAACCTACCACCTACACGCTGGAGTGATCGACCAAGACCGACCAAGGACGGTTGTCTTGGAACGCGTGCGGGAATATCACGCGGTTATCAACTCCTTTGCGGTAAGAAATTTCTGCCGCAAACCAATCTCAACCACTCAACTGTGCCGGTCAATTTGAGTGGCCTAGATCGCGCCTTCTTGGGAAAGTGAGACATGGACGTGTACACCGGCATGCCAT
This sequence comes from Papaver armeniacum, assembly GCA_023531295.1. Classification (NCBI taxonomy): domain Eukaryota; kingdom Viridiplantae; phylum Streptophyta; class Magnoliopsida; order Ranunculales; family Papaveraceae; genus Papaver; species Papaver armeniacum. Next base: position 88,279 of record JAJJWW010015242.1, read on the forward strand.
TAACATGCATGACCGGTCGGTCCTCTCCAAAGCCCTTCCCATGCTTGGTTTCGACCAAGCTGAAGAGTGATGCTTGCGAACCTCTTCAAAAACCCTAGTATTCATTAACGGTCGCAGATGAGTGTCTCAAACATCATCTCATCCGTTCAACTTCACCAGCTTGGTTATACAACCCTGGTCAGGAGTTATTTGGTTAGTGAGGCGCCATTACCCATCACTTTACCACACCACAATGCAAAGACTGCATAAAATACACACGATACTTCACAAGTATCGACTTTACAATAACGCATTATTCAATTCAACATTACATGCTATCTTTCGTGGATCTACGATCCGCACATTCCGAACATCAATCATGTCACAAGCTGGGGGATACATACTGGGGTATTGGTCTGGCGGTTTACGGCGTGCGGCGTGCAACGCGCCATCACAAGAACGTGTTAGGAAGTCATGGACGGTTAGAGATGAACAGAGAAGTGGGCAAGACGGGTCGACGCACAACTCCACTACTCCATCACTCCACTTCCTCCACTTCCCACGAGAGACGTGAATGAGGCTCAATGACTTGTATAAATAGGTTCTCCGCCCTATTTCAAACAACACAAGTTCATACGAGACAGAAAAACCAAGTGTTAATACAAATTGTATTCAAACACCCAGAGCCTGCTTGCATCAACCGCAAGCCTGCTCACCTTTCTGTTACAAGTCATAAGCAAGCCAACACCTTCACAATCTCAACACCTTCTTCGCTTCCCTCCCTAAGATCAACCCCATCTCCTTCACTTTGTGACCGAAACAAGTCTGGAACGGCCATTTCTTGGTTTAGGCCGGACTTGCACAGATTGATCTCTCGAATCTACAAGCACTCACCGCGCAGTGCATTTGTTTAAAGGTTTAAATTCATTCCTCATCCACACTCCAAATTACCAAATTCTGCAGGAGTAGTTTTCACCCATAAACAATTGGCGACCACAGTGGGAGGTTGATCTATCGGTTGCAAAAAATTGAATTCTCAATTCTTCGGTTTTCGGCTCACGATGCATCCTCATCAGGAAACCACAGGCGGTTCAGATACCATGGGAAGTGTAGATAGAATGTTGGAGGATGTCTTGGCAAATCAAGCTGGTATCACCAGAAGACAGAGAGAGACATTTCGCCTTTTGAATGACATAGCAGCACAATTACAAGAAGGATCGGCAGGCATCTACTCAAGCAGTGCAAGAAATGTTGAATCCTTAGTCAGGAGTCACACCTTTACCGGTGGAGAGGCAAAAAGAGCGCGTAACCGCAGGTGACTCAGGAAAGATGAACAACATGGTCCAGTCAACAATGAAGAACCGAGGCAACTTCACAGAGGAGAGGACTTATCCAGGAGTACTACAACGTCTACCGAATAAAGAAATGGAGCTGCGGCTTACGGATCCTATTTTGGAAGATTTATATCTCAAGACCCTTGTCGAAGCCGTGAAGAAATGCTTGAGGAAGGAGAGATCAATCAAGGAACACGTGAGTACAGAGGATGGGAACGTTCAATTCGATCACTCGGCGGTGATATTACAACACCTCCCATCACCGAGCCGGAGCATTTGCAAATCCCGGCATCTCATCAAGTGTAACACCTCCGGTAGTCACCGAGCAACAACTTCCACTCCTTCATCGGGGACGAGGAGCCGGAGGGGACTTGATGGAAAAGCAGGAAGTTCTTGTCAAGACTCAAACGGATATGGCCGCAACTCAAAAGAGGTACTCACTTTCCTAAAAACTTTAACTGATCGATTTCCACAAGAGCCGCGACGTCCACTGGAGCCAACAAGGAATGAATTCAACGCACCGGAGAAGGTACTTCAATGGCACGGACCTACATGGACCTGATCAAAGAAGCGACACCAGATATGAGCGGTCCTATCGTGGAGGCTCCTACACCTGGGACCGATCCTCACAACGATCTTCCTCGAGTCAATAGTTTCATTATGAACCAGAGGCGGTGGATCGGGAAGCGGTTTCTCTAGTGGAAAGTTTATGCAAACTTTCACACCTCTCGAAGAATCGGCGCGCGGAGACGTTTTGCTGCAATCAACCGAGAGAGAAGGTCACGGCCGTGACCTACATGTCACCGCACGCATCAAGGATTCGAGTTCAAGACGCCCCTTATCTACACGGGAGCGTCTTCGAATGTGATTACTATCAAGACTCTCGGGACATCCAAGGTTCTCCCGGGCAAGGTCGTACGGAATCCTACCACGGTGACGGACTTCAAGGAAACCAAAGAGCATACGAGAGGAGCTCATTGAAAAGAATCAGACAAGTTCGTTGCATCCCACTCCCCACGTGGGCGTCAATTCGGGAAGAAGACCGGCTTGCATCATTGAGAGCTAAAACCCACAATGCATCTTTCTTTGACGAAGCATTCTTCTCCATCCCGTAAATCCACGACCCACGTTCACACGAAGAGGGAACGCACTTTTGTGGCGAGTCGTGACCGAGAAAGGGAAAGCGGTATACCGACTCGCCATTATCAATTAGCGGGGGATACTGTTTGCAGTCTCTCCACCCAATGGAATGCTACGACAGCAACGAACCACAACAACAAGTGCTAGATGCTCCACAACAGCTGCAAGAGGGCACCAACTCCATAACTGATGAGATTGAAATCGTTGAGGAATCTCCTAGGCCTATCTCCATCAGCTCAACCTTGTGTACGAATAAATGCACGAAGCTCGTGGAACTTCTCAAAGAGTATCAGGACATGTTCGCTTGGAGATATGAAGAAATGCCGGATTTAGATAAAAATTGGTCATCCATCACAATTTAGTTCGGACACGAGGAAAATGGATAGATCAGTCTTTGCATAGACTTGAAACTTGAACAGTCTTTGCTCAGAAAACAATCCTCCTCTACTCCGACATCGACATGATTAGTAGATGCAAACAGCGGACACAAGCATGTTCTCCTCCATGGATGGATGCGGCGGCTACAACCGAGATAAGAATGTACGAGCATGATGCAAGTAAGATATCTTTTCGAACTCCTCTCGGAAAATTTTATTATACCATACTGCCATTTGGTTTAAGGAATACCGGTGCAACGTATCAACGCTCTATGACGGTAATCTTCCACTGGAGCCGATACCTCAAGGGAGCAGCCTCAAGAAGATAACGAACCACACTTGGGGACTGAGGCTCAGCATGAAGTTCCTTCACCGTCGAGTCAAGGAATTCTTCAACATGAGAGATGTGGTCATCAAGAAACATGGAATTCGCAAGGGTAAATTGAATGAAGAGGGAAACACTTTAACACTCCCTCTAGCAGTAAGCTGCTTCAATGGTCTATTCAAGAGCCGCCTCAATGCTCTCTCGGGACCCCTTTTCGCTTCATAATCCTACTTCAACACCCTCTCCAGGATCCACCTCAACGTTCGCACCAGAAGCCACTTTAACATCCTCTCAAGTCGTTTCAACACTCAAGCTACATCAACAATTTGCGCTCTGGTCAAGTTATCTTCGATGTACTCATTGCTCAACATACGTCTCATCCATCCTTCATAAGGACCCAGCGGAGCATGAAAAATCCTGAAGTCGATAGGAGGAGGGCTATTCTGTGGAACGGATATTTTCATATAGTTGGAAGGGCGCGGTGAACAACTCATCATCAATGTTCGGCATATCCTTGAAGCTGCCAACACTTCCTGACTTGGTACCAGCATTATCTCCAGAAGACATCTCAACGGGGATTCTTTTCTTCCACAATGAAATAAAAGGCAGGAGTTAGAACTTGTATGAAAGCACATGAGAGATGTAGTCACACACGGCAAGACACAACTCACATCGGAGCACACAATGGCCGGTCCAAACACCATTCAAGTCCGGTACAAATTTTAGTCCGGTACAAATTTTAGTCCGGTACAAATTTTAGTCTGGTACAAATTTCAAGTCTGGTGTTGATTTCAAGACCGGTACAAGTTTCAAGACCGGTACAAGTTTCAAGTCTGGTATTGATTTCAAGTTCTCCGGTATAAATTTCAAGTCTGGTATTGATTTAAAGTCCGGTACAAGCTTCAAGTTCAGTACAAATTTCAGTCAGGCGTATGTGGGTGAGACTCACGTTCAATCAAGCAGACACAACAAGCCCACGTTCGATCAAGCAGGCGCAGTAGCCCCACAAACGAAGCAGGTGCAGCAGTCCGTCGATTAGGCACAACCCCACGATCGAGTGAAGCAGGCGCAATAGCCCCTCGACCGAAGCAGGCATATCAAGGTCGATCGAAGCAGGCAAGACCGACATCATACTAGGGAAACGCTCTCCTATATGCCTTTTGAACGTGACATACTCCAAGGACAGGATGACCCGTCCCTCCTGGTAACATCTAACTTTGCCTTACAAGTTTTATCTTTAACTGTCACCATCTCATGCCTACCACACAATGGTGTAACCATTATGTGCTAGGCAGGGGACTTAATGTTGATGGTGGATTTTCGTTTAAGGTTAAATTTGTAAAAACCATAAAAGATCATGCGCTGACATCTTGTAAAAGATAAAGCCATCTATAAGTGTTGGATACTCCCTCACTTGATTCACCAAGAATGGAACTTGTAGCAACGGTCCCATTCTCGTGAATTTCTTATCACCTTGTATTTCTGTACTCATTATCGGTGTGGCATGATGACTGAGTGTTACTCATATAGAGTAACACGAACCTCCAAGCACTATAATGAAACCATGTACGAAATACCCGTATGGCCGATTCTCGGTGTGTTATACTAGCCCGAGCCCTCTCGGTGTGTTATACTAGCCCGATTGAGCCCCTCTCGGTGTGTTATACTAGCCCGATTGAGCCCCTCTCGGTGTGTTATACTAGCCCGATTGAGCCCCTCTCGGTGTGTTATACTAGCCCGATTGAGCATCCGGACTTGACTGTATTAGTCTCCCGGGATATGATTCGATCGCGATCATCCAACTCCGTAAGCATGATTGGATGACCCCGGATCAATTCCATCACCCCCAAGCGGTATGGAATACCCACGGCCCGACCCGCATGGTCGGCCATGGGCCTTTGCTTGCCAAAAAGACGTTCATACCAAGCATTTTGGACGGAAAACCCTAAATAAGGGTTTGCGGCATATTACATGTGTCGCAAAGTAGTCTCAACCATCCATCTTCGCAGGTATAGATGGAGGGTCTAGATGTAGACTCAAAGGGCCAGAGCATGTCAACACGATCACCGTGGGACCGCCTACACACTTGACCAATCGGTCAAGACCAACAATGTTTGGCCGTGACAAAATCGTCACCCAAACAAGAGGTGGCGCACGGCTTTGAAAGCCAAATTAGGGTTTCAAGCCATCACGCGCGTCCATCTTCTCCGTACGAATGGAGGGTCACAGATTAGATTAAGCGAGTCCGGTCATACCAAAGATGATCACCATGGGCCCATCTATCTCCTCATGCGGTCGGCCAAGGCATATCATGCCCGGATAATCCAAAACGCCCGCCCAAACATGCGTGGTTACACTTCCCAAATTGCAAATTGATCTCGACCGCTCAACTTCACCGGATGATTTGAATGGCTTAGATCACGTTTTCATGGGATAATCAGGTATAGGTGTGAACATCAACCTACCACCTACACATTGGAGTGATCGACCAAGACCGACCAAGGACGGTTGTCTTGGAACGCGTGCGGGAATATCACGCGGTTATCAACTCCTTTGCGGTAAGAAATTTCTGCCGCAAACCAATCTCAACCACTCAAACGTGCCGGTCAATTTGAGTGGCCTAGATCGCGCCTTCTTGGGAAAGTGAGACATGGACGTGTACACCGGCATGCCATTAACATGCATGACCGGTCGGTCCTCTCAAAGCCCTTCCCATGCTTGGTTTCGACCAAGCTGAAGAGTGATGCTTGCGAACCTCTTCAAAAACCCTAGTATTCATTAACGGTCGCAGATGAGTGTCTCAAACATCATCTCATCCGTTCAACTTCACCGACTTGGTTATACAACCACAGTCGGGAGTTATTTGGTTAGTGAGGCGCCATTACCCATCACTTTACCACACCACAATGCAAGACTGCATAAAATACACACGATACTTCACAAGTATCGACTTTCGAATAACGTGAGTTATTCAATTCAAGATTACATGCTATCTTTCGTGGATCCACGATCCGCACATTCGGACATCAATCATGTCACAAATCGGGGGATACATCTTGGGGTATTGGTGCGGCGGTTTCTGGCGTGCGGCGTGCAACGCGCCATCACAAGAACGTGTTAGGAAGTCATGGACGGTTAGAGATGAACAGGAGAAGTGGGCAAGACTGGTCGACGCACAACTCCACTACTCCATCACTCCACTTCCTCCACTTCCCACGAGAGACGTGAATGAGGCTCAATGACTTGTATAAATAGGTTCTCCGCCCTATTTCAAACAACACAAGTTCATACGAGACAGAAAAACCAAGTGTTAATACAAATTGTATTCAAACACCCAGAGCCTGCTTGCATCAACCGCAAGCCTGCTCACCTTTCTGTTACAAGTCATAAGCAAGCCAACACCTTCACAATCTCAACACCTTCTTCGCTTCCCTCCCTAAGATCAACCCCATCTCCTTCACTTTGTGACCGAAACAAGTCCGGAACGGCCATTTCTTGGTTTAGGCCGGACTTGCACAGATTGATCTCTCGAATCTACAAGCACTCACCGCCATGTGATGCATTTGTTTAAAGGTTTAAATTCATTCCTCATCCACACTCCAAATTACCAAATTCTGCAGGAGTAGTTTTCACCCATAAACATTAGTCGGAGTCACACCTTTACTGGGTGGAGAGGCAAAAGAGCGCCAAACCGCAGGTGACTGGGAAAGATGAACAACATGGTCAGTCAACAATGAAGAACCGAGGCAACTTCACAGAGGAGAGGACTTATCCGGAGTACTACAACGTCACGAATAAAGAAATGGAGCCTGCAGCTTACGGATCCCTGCTGGAAGATTTATATCTCAAGACCCTTGTCGAAGCCGTGAAGAAATGCTTGAGGAAGGAGAGATCAATCAAGGAACACGTGAGTACAGAGGATGGGAACGTTCAATTCGATCACTCAGCAGTGATATTACAACACCTCCCATCACCAGAGCCAGAGCAGCTGCTCTGGTAAGGAATTTGGAAAAACTCAAATTGGTAACAACAGATAAAACGCATCACCTCCCATCCCATCACCTCCGATCACTCTGAATTCTGACGTAAAAACAGATAAAACGCAAAAACTGTACAAATTGGTAAGGAATTTGGAAAAACTCCATTTCACAAAAGTTGTTCATATATGTTTTTTCTACAAAGTGTCAGAAGGGCACAGTGTTTCGATAAACGGTCTAACAGTTATGGTCTCTGGACTGAACTACGTGCAGTCTGAATTTTTCTGACGAAAAGGTATTCGTCATAAGATAGATTACGGACTCAATGAAATTAAACATGGGGATGCAAATATGATATTAAAAATATAAAAATAAATAAACAAAAGGGTTTAAGATACAAAACCTATGGGTTGCCTCCCATTTAGCGCTTGGTTTAAAGTCGTCGGCCCAACTCTTCTTTGTTATCGTCCATATACCAACAATCGAAAATCGTAGTCTCATTTGAGAAAACAATCTGCAACTCTAATAAAAACTTCACAAAATGATTATCATAACATATAAATAATGAAATTGTTATAGCTTGAAAGTTTCCCCCACACTTAGTCCTTTCTACACTCGAAAGTGGATAAAGAACATAAAATAAGGGAACTTCTATAGGTTCCTCTTGTTGAACCTGCATTGTGCTAGAATCAAACACATCAAGTGGTAAATACTTAGAAGTAAAATAATCCTTAAGAATTTTAGAAGCACAAATACTCAATCCTAAGTGATGTTGATCAAAAGATTTAGAAATATGCAAAGGATTAGACAAACCTTCCACAATCTCTTGTATTACAGGATCCTTGTCATTCTTAAAGAATTGCAATGAATTATTTACCTCATTTGTATCGTGGTCCTCTATCAAACTATTTAGCCATTCTTCGTAAGTTTCTGCTTCAATCAAATCTCAACATCATTATAATACTTGGCTAGCTCAATTGGGTCTTCCACAACTTCAACCAATTTGGTTTCATTCTCAATCTCAATCGCTTCAACAAACTCGTCATCGAATCGAGAATCATCTCCTAGAAATTCTAGTTCATTGGTGCAAATCCTAAAATCATTGTTTAGTCGTTACACCATTTATAACAACGGTTATGTCATATTCATTCTCCTCCTTTTGAATAGGCGAGTGATCGTTATTATGATCTGGAGTTGAAATAACATTACCATTATTGCAAGGATTTTCCAAAGGTTGCTCATCTTCATCGAGTCTTCGTCAGCCTCATAATCTTCAATATCAACTGACGTTGAAGTTTAGCTTGTATTACCTTGTTAATTTCTTCGAGAGTCTTTTCCGATGCTCTAGTTTCTTCTAGCTGATCATATTGCTTTGAAAGTTTTTGATATTAATACGTTTTCCGCCATTATTCATGATGGAATTTTGTTGTATCTCTTCTTTTGACATAAATGACGAAAGAACATGAGAAAGAAGGAGTAGGTCTTTCCACACTCTCTGTCATTTGCACATTACTAGAAAACAACTTATCGAAGCATAACTATCCTCCCATCCCTTTGATTGCTCACTTACATACCCGTCATAAGGTTGTTGATATGTATGAGAGTATCCATAAGGCTCCGTAGGGTATGGTTGGTAGTTGTTATATGAATGAGATTGAAATCCAAATTGATTACCACTATAATATGATGATTGGTCTTGTGCTCCGTACATGTTATGTCCATAAGGAAACATGACGACTCACAAGAACACAAGAAAAAAATTAAAAACAAAAACAAGCTAAACAAATAACAAATCAATTAACAACCGCTCCCCGGCAGCGACGCCAAAATTTGATGCGTGTCGTAACCACAACAAATTAATCAAGATATTTCCCACTACTTAAATAAATAATATAGCGGTAGTAAGGATCGTTCCCACAGAGAGTTGTGTAATTGATAGGTTATTTGGTTCATCAAAATAAGATAAAACATAAAGGGGAATTGTTTTAAAGTGAAATAAAAAGAATAACAAATAAAACAAAGAGATGATCAAGGAATCCTTCGCCGTTACCAAGCGATAAATGGATTAGTATACTTATCTATCTTCGTTAGAACCATTCATCACCAACCGTAGGATTGCAAGTACGCTTAGCTATCCCCAAAACTCCTCGTATCACGGAATAACAAGTACGCTTAGCCACCAGATTCTATCCAACTGAGCCTCCTTGAGGTACGCTTACAAGTTGTAACTCAATCGAACGTTTTAGGCTTTGTGAATTTAGGTTTGATCCCAGCAGTTTAACTCAGTACGCTCGGTTCACTTACTGGTGTTGTCTTCACACATGATTGCTTCACAGAATCCCTCTGCAAGGTCTCACGTTCTCTACATGTGTAGGAGATGCACGACAATTACGGATCGCTCCAACTCTCTACTAGCAATAGAATGATCAATAGAATAATCCAATTGTACACTTGAACAATCTAGAAATCAATCATAAACCCTAATTATAGAAAAGACAACCGATGAGATGATAAAACTTCGAATAGATTTATATAACTAATAAAGTTTCACGCTAGCACATTGAATTCATCCTTAATCAATAGAATTTAGTAACACATGGATTTCCTAAAACCCACAAAAATATAAGAAATATGAGAAGAAAATACGTTACAAAATACCAAGGTTTACCCCTAAGGGTTAAACCCTAATTCCTTGCTCCTAGCTTCTTCTCTTCTTTTGATGTAGAACACCTCTTTTCTCTTTCAGATGCAGCCGAACAAGGTTGTGTGTATGAACTCGGGTTGAGGAGATGTCCTGTAGGTGTTTCGCGCCTCTATTTATATACTTTTACTCCTCCAAATTCGAACCGATAAACACCCATTCATCCACTGGCCGACCTAAACACATAAACGTGTCTTGAATCTCCACCATTCATCTTATAATTCGACGGTAAAGGCACCACTCGGTGTCTGTTTTGCCGACTGCAACCTAATCAAAAACTCTTTCTCTAGCTGAATTATCTCGCAAGTCTTCAGTTTAGATAACTACGCGAGCTTCCTTAATCGACATCGACTCTTATTAGCACTTCTCAGTTTATCTTCAGCTTCTCAAACTCGGACTCAGGCAAACTCATCATTCATTCCTTGTTCAAACCCACAAACTCGAATCCTCTCCATCGATCCATTCAAACCCGAGCTGTTCTTCATCATAGCACACACCCATTAATCGTCTCCTCCTTGCTCGTAAACTCCATCTCGATCTCTGATATTAGCAGCAACCACCTAACTCTCGTAAATCCTTTGCTTCCAGTCGCCAAACGAGAAAATCTCGTTGTTCTTCTTTAATCACGTTAACGACTCCTCACTCGAGCTATTACTGCTCTCTTCCATCGAGCAAGACTCCATACCGATCACCACATGACATCATAGACCCTCATCTTGTTACCAACTCCATTGTCGATTCCAATGGCGGCAAGGATTTGTTCCATGTTGTCCTCCGTCTTCATCTCGATTCTCTCGCAAACTCGATCTCCATTGCTTCCATTCGAACCCAACAAAAACCCACGAACCGTATTATCTCCCAAACTCCAATCCATACTTCCATTTTCTCGGATAAACTCCCACTTGCCATTAACGTAAAACCAACACCGGTCTTCATCATCAACGTTGATCATTACTTCCCTTTCCATCATCTCTCGATCAACTCCATCAATCGCGGCAATGACTCTCTTTGGCGACATCCAAAGCTATCTCGTATCACCGGAAATAGCATCAGCTTCATTCAGTAACTCCATAACAGCACCACAGTGTCACCTAGTCTCGATCTCCTCTTGTTACCACCATTAGCAGCGATCCACACATGGTATCCATCAACTCTAACCCAAGAGAAGCAGCTTAGCTATTCCTTTCGGTCCATCTCCGTTTGTATAATCGAATCAACCATTAGATCTCAACCGTCCTTCCCTGACCTTCATCACTACTCTTTGTCTTGAATAAATACCTTTCATCTCCTCAATCCCATAAATTCATAACCATAAGCGTCACTCGAAACTGCCGGAGCTTCCCTGTATTTTTGTCGTGATAATGTGTTAAAGAAGATGAGGTGCCCTGAGCAATTAAGGTTGGTGCCTTTAACAATTCCTGCTTCATTCTTAGTAAGCTGTCAGTTCTGGGGAACTGACAAGCCTAATTTCTTATTTCTCCTATATCTTCTTCATACGATGTCGGAATGAGCTCATTCTTTCGCCGTCGAATTCTCCTGTTCGTCATCTTCGAGATGATATCAAGAACTTTTGGATTAGAATGAGTTCCACTTGGTCTTTGGCCTTTCTCCATTTATAGCTAACTTCTTTTATTGCACAATTAAGTGCAAGTTCACTTCTTTTCGATGATTCACCTAGCACAACATAAATAAGAGAAAACAAGAGTAATATACAATAATTCGCAAGAACATATAGCAATTACTAGCATGGAATTGACACTAAATATATGTGAAATATGCACTTATCAATCCTCTTCAAATAAGTTGGTTTCCAAAGATAGGTCAAGACCACTAGAGAAAAGAGTATGGTCTAAACATTTTGATAGATAGGGATCTATGAATTCCCTTCAAAAAGGTCATGGTGGAAAAATTGTCGTTCACCGCAGCACAACTTGATTGTGTTGTTTTGGTGCATCTTGTCTCATGTGCCTGATTAAAAGAGACAAGATTGTGCACACCTCAGGCTTAAAAATATAAGAAAAACACTCTTTATTTTGGTTTCTTAGATTTCTTTGTATGATTTGGAATTCTTTCATATCTAATTGATATTGGAAGGAACCTCCTGTTTATCAAAAGAGGGTTATTCTCGACAATTCTACTCTCTTTAGGGTTGTGAATTGTGCGTGCGTTATTGTTTAAGGTTCCGCGGGCCTTACATTCTTTTTCCTTCTCTGAAACTCTTTTCATCTTAAGACTTCCTGTTGAGTTTATATTGTGATTTCCTCTCTCAAACCCATACATGTATGGAGACTCCAAGCATCATGTGTTACGGTGGAAAATATGTTAATATGATTTGTTAAGCCATCAATCATGAAGGAAAAGAAAAAATCTCCATTGCCTCCAACCTTGAAAAGAATAAGAAGGAATGTGAGGAAGCCAAGAGCTATTCCTTCAAATTCTCAGAAGTTTTCTGATGTTCTTGGAGAATTGAAGGAAGCAAGGAAGGAGATTAAAAAATAAAGGCTTTTGTTATGAGAACTCTCGAAATTCAGAAAGCCCTGGTTCGACATCATCAGCCTAGAAGGTTTGTTGGAATTGACTCCTTTCTCCATGAACCCTATGTACTAATGGCTGTTGACGATAAGGAGTTCGAGGACGATAAAGAATTCTTCAGAGGTCTCGATGTCTAGTAAATCTTCTTAAGAGAATTTATTTCTTGTTTTTAGAAGAATAACTAGGGTTTGGAATAGCCATTATTGTGAGTACACATAGCTATGTCCAATGATTTTCATCTCCATGTTTTAGATTTATTTATTAAATTCTAAGTTTTTTTTGGAAGATATTTTTTTTTTGCAATTTTAATATTTATGGCTTTATATATTGCAAATTGTTATGGGATATGTTGTTTACGTCCGTGAACCTGTGACTGTCCCATACTTGTTCAAAAGTTATCTCTATTATGTCGGTATGAATGTATTGATGGAAGATAGAATGAACTTTTGACATTACAAAAGTTAAAGCCTTTCATGTCATTATATGATGGAAGAAAGGATAAAACTTTTGTGTACAAGGATTAAGCCTATTGTATGTCATTGTGCAAATAGTGTTGGAAAATAGGATGAATCCTTGTCTATTCCAACGATATTTGGTCGATCTCCGATCCACATTTTTGTGCATATCTTGTGTTGCTCGTAAGGTTTCTTGTGTTTGAGCATAAACGATTGAGTTGATAATTCTCTTGTGATTAACTTAGTTGTTGCTCTAGGAAGGTTCCTTTTGTTTGAGCATGACCAACTAAATTAATCATTCTCTTTTGGTTATTTTTAGTTGTTGCTCCGTAAGTTCTCTTATGTCGAGCATGACCAATTGAATTGATCACTTTTTGTGGTTAATTTGGTGTGTATCTCAATTAAATTAATCGTGGGTTTTTGCTTGTGATTAATTTGATTGTAGCCATTTACCGATTGAACTAACCATGGGTTCTCTTGTGGTTATTTCAATTGAATATTTTGGATTCAAATTCATGATTTTTCATGTAATTTGATTTTGTCCAAAAGAAATACTTCTTTTCTTGTGAAAGTAAGGTCGCCTTTGTTGTTCCTTCCGGGATGACATTTTTATGGGGGAGAGTTCATATTGAACTTGTGCTTAATTGCAAATCTTTGTGGGGAGTGCGGATGTGGAATTTTATGGGTTATCTTGTATCTTTATTAACTCCTTGATGAATGCATTTAGCTTCGGATTTATGATTGTATCTAAATAAGCTGGTATGGTATTCTCTTTTTAGTCATGAAGTATCTCCGTGGAAATTTCATGAGGATCTCACTAGTTTTCGTACCTTTGCCAATTTATATTGACAAAAAGGGGGAGAATTAATGTGTAGTGTGATACTATAAATACATATGGTTTACAGATCATTATGTAAGGGGGGTTCATGTTGAGATAGAGTATTGGCTAAGGGGGAGTGATGAATATCACCATAGTATTGTTGTCAAAGTTGTGATACAATTGGACTTTGATGTTGTGTAATAATCTTATGACATTGTATAACAATGATTGAGAGCATTTAGTTTTCTCATTGTTATAGTTACGGATCTTCAACAACCGTGATCTTTGAACTTACAACCTTTAGGATCATGGAGTATTTGGAAGTGACGAAGATTTCGAGTCGCGTTGAAGATGCAAAGGAGATCAAGCATGTGGATGGGAAGCTACAATTTTTATCTATTTTGTAATCCATATGTATTGATAGTTTTGTCACTAAAAATTGACAAATGGGGAGATTTTTAGAGCATTGCTCAGTCGAACTGCATGCGTTGCTATCTCAAGCATGTTTGTCAATGTTAGTAATCAAAACTATAAGTATTGATTTCTAGCCTATGTATAGATGTCTCGGACTAGGATATAGCCTATGTATAGATGTCTCGGACTACGATAGCCACGTGTGAAATAGTGCGGTGCGACTCTCGGTTGTGTTATCTTGCTTATTGATTGAGGCAACTCTGGGTGTGTTTATGCTGGCCCGATTGAGGCGATTGAGATTTATGCTGTATCCCGGTCTGAGATGATCTCGATCATCCCGACTTCACGACATGATTGGATGGCGGATCGGTTCCACCTTTAACGGTATATGAAATATTCGTTGCCAAACCAGCAGCGGACCATGGTCGAGAGCCTCCCGAAAGGTTGGCATGGCTTGCCGAAACGTCCAAGCCAGGCGGTATGGGCGGAAACCCTAAATTAGGTTTTGCGGCACGTTACATGTGTCGCAGCTCGATCTCAGCCATCCCCGTCTTCGCATGTATAGATGGAGGATTGTAGATGTAGATTCAAAGGCCAGAGCATGTCAACACAATCAGCGGCTGGCTCAGCCTGCATGCACTGACCAATCGGTGAGGACCAACCATGGATTGGTCGTCCCGATTAAATGCGCTCGAGATGGAGCATGGCCGTACGACCACGAAACCCAAGTTATGGTTTTATGAGCATCACGAGTGTCCATGCTCTATAAGAAGCCCACCGAATGGAGAGGATCCCAAGATTGAGATTCGCGAGAATCCGGTCCATGCCAACATGACCCACCAGTGGACCCGTACACCTCCCTCTCTTGAGTCGAGCCAAGGCATGCCATGCACGGTTATACAATAAATCCGCCACGAGAACTTCAGCGTGGGTTACAACTTTCCCAGTTACTGAGCTAATCTCGTACGCTCCAGCAGCCAGCGGACCGATTTGGGTGAAAACTCAGATCACGTTTTCATCGGGACCCCCGATCCGGGTATAGGCGTGAGACACCTGACCTATCACACTGCCCTTCGGTCGTCCCGGCCAAGACCGACGATGATTGAGTGCGTCTTGAGACCATGTAATAAGTTGGCACGATGCTTGCGGCTTTTGTTTTGCACTCGTTTTACGTTTGCAAAGCGGAGCTCGACCACTCGGCTCTGTAGGACGGGTGGTGGTCGGATCACACCCTTTCGTTGAGATAATGGGGTATGGGCGCCTGCACCGTCATGCGTCTGCACTGCGTACCTGATCGGCACTAGCCAAATCGTATCCCAAGCTTGGATTCAGACCCAGGGCTAAAGGGATGACTGCGCCTCTGCACCTCTTAAAGTTCGCGAGGATGAGTGTCTCAAAGATCTGTCTCGTCCAGTCCCGACTTCATGGCTTAGTTGTACAAGCCACAGTCGGAGTTGAGTGGTCGAGTAAGGGCGTCTTGGTGATCACCACCGTCCCTTTACCACCACCGTGATGTAGTACTGCCTTAGAATACACACGATACTTCACAAGTCTCGACCTCTGGGCTAACGCTGTGATTATTCAATTTAACTGACCCATGAGCATTACCTTTTGTGGGTCCCACGGCCCACGCATTCTGAGACATCGATCATGTCACGGCGGGGATACATATTGGGGTAGTAGTGCGGCGGTTCTACGGCGTGCGGCCTGACGACGCCATCACGAGGCGTGTCGAGGAAGTCGTGGGCAGGCTTTAAGTGATGATGGGATAAGTGGGCAAGCCTGGTGGAGTGTGACACTAACACATTGCTCCACCTACTCCATTGCTCCACTTTCTCCCCACTTCCCACGAGATACGAAGGATAGAGCTCAAGGGACTTGTATAAACCGGTTTATCCATCTTTATTTTTTAAAAAACGGGAACAAGTCCAGGACAACGAGAGGCAAGTGTTGATACAATCGTATTCAAACACGGAGCCGAGTAAGCACCTTACACCCCTGCCAAAGCCAGGTTCGAGCTTACCGTTCAGTCATTCACAGCCGACACCTTCACATTCCTCCAACACCTTACTTAACCCCCACTCCTACAAGATCGGCCCTTCTCGCTTCGCTTTGCTTGGCCAGCGGCGTAGATGCGGGCGGTCATTTCTCTGCAGTTCTAGGACAGGACTTGCCGCAGTTGATCTCGAATCTTACAAGCACTCACCCGTGCGATTGCATTTGTTTAAAGGATTTAGCACTTCATTTCTCAATCCACATACCCCAAATTACCAAACAGCCGTGAAATAGTTTTCACCTTGTAAACGGCTTTATAGAGTCTTGATTTCCTAGCTTTATTTATAGATGTTTAGGACTACAGGATATGAGATGGCGTGGGCGTTCATCTCTTGAAGGCGAAAAGAACTACTAAGGGGAGCTTTGTGGAGACTTCTTTGATAAAATGTGTCGTGGAGAACTTGAACTCATCCCATCACTTGGAAAGTCTATTCCTACTTATCTCTTATGTTGAGACATAAGTTTGGAGTATTCTGATATAAGTTTTCTCTATACTGATTTGAGATTTAGCAGTGAGTATATCCCAAAGCACATATTTCTCGGAATATGTTTTGGTAAAGATTCGCTTCGACCAAGTTCATTTGTATCGCCGAGGAAAATTGCCGAGTAACATGCCTACATGGTTGTATGATGACGATCATTTGATGTAGGCTTGGAATGTTTCGATAATGATTATTTCAGTATCTTGAAAAATTGCTTTGATGCTAATAGTGTGTGAGCTTGACTATGTGTCATTATAGAAGAATATTTCAATGATTGAAATAAAGAGTTGAAGATGTAACCATCTTTGGATATAAGCATATATAGTGTGTTCGCACATTAGTGTATAAATCCATAGACAGGGAACCCGAGTATGCGTATGTGTAT
>JAJJWW010015243.1:0-48204 GCA_023531295.1 Papaver armeniacum
ATTAAATAATTTACCTTACATTTGCCTACTACATATTAATATTAGTAACATATATACTAGTATTAATACTAGTTTACTAGTATACTAGTAACTAGTAGTATACTAGTATTAATATGTAGTATGTAGTAACATATGTTATATATTGATACTACATATTATAATATATTAATATATGTTATATTAATATATGTCATATTAATATATGTTATATATGTTATATTAATATATGTTATATGTTATATTAATATATGTTATATATTTTATATTAATATATTTTATATTTTATATTAATATAACACTAAAAGAGTGTGGATTCCTAATGCCAAGCTTAATGACTGGGCTTTAGAAGTGCAAATACTTTTCCAGGATTTTGTGTAAATAGCTCTTCTATGGTCATTTTGTTCCACCAAAACCCCTTTGGGTTGTTTCTAACTTATCCAAAACCCTTTATCGGATTTAACAAGGACAAGTTCTTCATTTTTGAAAGCAAACAAGACAGGTACACAACACAACAAACAAAAAATCCCAGTAAAAGCCAGGACTTTGAGCCTAGCGGTATAAAAATAGTTAATATGCAAAGCTAAAACTTCGAAATAAGGCTCATTAGATCGCAAAATACTAATTAAATTGAAAGCAAAAATGAAAACTAACCATGCTAGAGATCCTTTGGTACTTGAGCTTTCATCCTTTGGGTCTGAAATCCTTGGTCAGATACCACAATCTCATCATTTAGTCTTGCTTGACCATTTATTCAGGAACACATCCGGGATATACAGAGCAGCTTGCTCCCCATGAACATTAATCTCTTTTGCTTTAGCCTTGCTAAACTCAAGTGATCAGCCAAAAAGCCAAGCCCAACCCCGTAGCCGATGCCTTCATTTTAAAAGTTTCTCAACATTTTTATCCTTTTCCTTTTGGTTCTTTATTTTCTTAAATACACCCTGAAGTCGGTGTCTTCCTCTTCTACAACCGCTTTCTTTTGTGCAAATCGATCCTTTCTCCAATGAGTTGGTACCTGCTCGATTATCACTACACCTTTTGGCCTTGAACTTAAGATCCACCCGGTGATGTCCATCGTGGACTTTTCTTACTCCCTTGCACCTTGCAATCGCTAGAAAACTCATTTGCGGACTCCACCACTTTTGTCTTTCTTTGCAATCGACTTGAATCTCGGATTCTTCCTATCCCCACATCTCGTTAAATTGCTCTAATTTGCTGACCCTCTACATCTCTACAACCACCATCTTCTCCATGCATCATCCTCATACAGGTTTTAAAAGTTCTTGGTGGAAGACCCAAATAATATATACCTAGATGAAAATTACATGTTCCAAAGTCTTCTAAACTCATAGTTGATGGTTTATCCATTTTAATCACTAAAGATTTGTACTCTATATCATGTACAGTGTAATTTTCAGATTCACGCCTGTTTAGCAGCCATGTCACTTTTATCGGCAAAACGATCTTTGCAAACTCGATCTTGACCAAAATTGGTACTTTGAAAAGTTTAAATCACTATACCTCAATCAATCAATTTTCTCACGAAGGCACGGAATTTTCCGTCCACACTTTTTGCAAACTCTTCTAGATCTTCAAAGTGAAAAATATATAAATTATCGGTGCTTGTGTTTCTAACCTCGACATGGCCTTTCGGCTCCTACAAGCCTTTAACTAAAATTCTAACATTCCTTTTGGTTTTACGGTTTCAAATACCTTTCGAAAGCTTTTACCCCAATTAAGTTGGGAGAACAACTTGTGGTTGCATCCGGAGTTGAGTTAGAAGGAGTGGAGCATAATGATCAAGAAGAGGTCGGAGTCGAAACTAACAGCGAAGGCAACAAAAATGAAATTGTAGAGGAAGAAACTAATTATGATGAAGATGAAGGAGAATCTAAAGAAATCGATGATGATGGAGAGGAGGAAGAGGAATCAAATGATGAAGAGGAGGAAGAGGAAGCAAATGATGAAGAGGAGGAAGATGAAGAAAATGATGAATAAAAAGGAAGAGGAAGAAAATGATAAAGAGGAGAAAATACCAAGGGAAAAAGAGGTAGTTAGAAATTTGACCTCCAAGGCAAAAGAAAGAAAAAGAAGCCGAGAAAGGAGCCGCAGAAAGGGATGCATATTCTAAAGGCAAATATTTGTTGTTTCCACCAAGAAGAATAGAAGACCTTGGGGCGAGGCCCAAGATAAGTCTTGATCTTATTTGGTTATACTGGTTCCTGGTCGTAAAATCCATCGAGACAAGGGTATGATTTTTGTTACTTTTCTTAAAACGGTCCATACATTTTGTTTGTTTATTTCAGTTCACCATAATATGCTTATATTTTTGTATATTTGTTTTCTTAGGACCATGCAAGATGCATAAAATTGCTCAGCGTCAAAGGGCTGCACATTGGCCATTAAGTGACGAATGTGCTTCGGTTCGCGATCTAGTGGTTAGTACATGACTAGGGCCTGGAATTCTTCATTGCCAATCGGAGTATGATAGTGTTGTGGTCTCTGCCTTTAGGGAGCGATATTGGCTTGAAAACGATACGTTTCATCTTCCATTTGGAGAGAAAACAATAACATCGGACGATGTAAAGAAAATTACTGACCCGAAGTTGAAGGACAATCTGTGTTTGAAGGTTTCGACAACAACATGTCTTGGACTGACCTTTACATCCTTATTAAAGAAACACTTGGGTGGGAGAAAGATGAAACTGAAATGGAATTTGGTTGGTGGTGGTTATGACCTGTTTGAACTACATAAACCGAAAATCATCAAAAAGCTATTGTTGAAGAATATGAGGACCAAGTTTGGAGGAACAACAGCAAAGGAAATGGCAGGTGAGGTGATTGATGAAACAAGAGTTAGGCGTACAACCTTTGCGTATTTGTTATATTCTCTTGGAACCGTATTCTTTCCGTAACTCGAAAATAGGGTGAATGTTCAATACCTACAAGCGTTGATTAATTTGGACAATATCAAATATTATTCGTGAGCCTTTTAACCTGCAGTGTCTTTTTGAATGGAGTTCTTTATTGGGGCATCGTAGCATCGTAACAATGGAATACCTAAGATTCTCGGTATTCAATTTGGCTACTAAACCTTTGGTGAGCAACAACTTCCAATCGTTTCATCTCTCCATTATAGGCTCTGGTGATACGATAGGGGTTTTAGGTGGGTATTTGTTCTACACTATTGTTTATGGGTAAAAATCGTTTCTGCCGATTTCGGTACATTCGGTAGGTGAGTGAGAAACTGGTTCAAACCCTAAACAAATGTGCTGCACGTGAGCACTTTATAGATTCGAAGATCAATCTGCACAGAAGTCCTAGCTAAACCAAGAAACGGGCCGTTCAGAGACTTGCTTGGTCCTGAAAGTGGAGGAGAAAGGGTTGATTTGGGGAGGAAGCAAAGAAAGGTGTTGAGACTGAGAATAATTCGACGAGTAGTGTCTCGACTCGTATCGTAAAGTGAAAGCTTCGGAAGCTTGCAAGAGATGAAAGCTTTTTGGAGAGCTTTGCAAAGTTGCCTTTCTCCGAGAGTGTAGTATTTTTCTCCCTAATCGAGACATTTGTCCGGGTGGAAATAGGTAAGACATATTTATACAAGCCGAGATTGAAACGTACCATGGCCTCATGAAGGAAGAGAGTAAAGGGTGAAATAATGGGAGGAGGTGGTAACCGCATGGTGTTAAGGCACGGGTGAAAACGTTTTCACCATTATTTTCTCTTTTATTTGACCGCTTTATTCCTATTCACGCTTTCTTAATGTGAGCGTAGTGTACGCTGCATGCTATGACCGCCAAACCAAGACCCGAAAGCATCCCCCAGTTTGTGTTGATGTCTCGAGTGTTGGTTGCATCTTGAGTTCAAGTGGTGCTTGCTAGCGCGCATGTGGCATGTGCGGAATGCCTTTGTTGCGAGTTGCACCTCGAGCGCCAAGTGGCAATGCCGAGATTCTAGTGGCGTGTATGGCATGTACCAATGGCATGTGGAATGCCTTGGAGGTAGGTTGTACGTTGAGTGTAAGTGGCTGCCGAGGCGTATTAGGAGCCACGGCCCAGGTAATGAAAGCTACCGATGTAGCGTGTTGGCATGTGCCAATGGCATGACGCAGCCCCGATAGGTCACGGCACTGAAGAAAAATACCAAAGCATGTTGGCATGTGCCAATGGCATGCAACCATTAGAGACTACTGGTGAGAAAAGCTACCACGTGTTGGCATGTGCCAATGGCATGCGTGGCCAATAGGGTCACGACTGGTAAGAAAAGTTACCAGTGACGATGTTGGCATGTGTCGATTGGCATGCAAGCCATTAGGGCCACACCCTGGTGAGAAAAGCTACCGTGGCGTGTTGGCATGTGCTAATGGCATGCTCGGCCATTAGGGCCGCGGTTTGGTAAGAAAGGCTACCGGTGACGCATGTTGGCATTTGCCAATGGCATGTAGCCATTAGGGCCACGGCTAGTAAGAAAAGCTACCAGTGACGCATGTTGGCATGTGCTAATGGCATGCGTGGCCAATTTGGGTCGCTCCTTGGTAGAAAAAAGCTACCGAGTGACGACGTTACATGTGCCAACGGCATGCTTACCGATTAGGTCCACGCCCTGGTGAGAAAAGCTACCGGTAGCGTGTTGGCATGTGCCAATGGCATGCTCGGCCATTAGGGCCATGATTTGGTAAGAAATGCTACCCGGTGACGCGCGTGTTGGCATGTGCCAATGGCATCGTGGCCAATTTGGGTCGCGCCTTGCAGTAGAAAAAGCTACCCGGCGTGTTGGCATGCCAATGGCATGCGTGGACAATGCAGGTCGCGCCTTGGTAGGAAAAGCTACCGGCGTTTTGGCATGTGCCAATGGCATGCGTGGCCAATTTGGGCGCTTTGGTAGAAAAGCTACTGTGAGCGTGTTGGCATGTGTCAATGGCATGCGTATTAACTGGGGTCGCGCCTTGGTAGGAAAAGCTCTGCGAGCGTGTTGGCATGTGCCCGATGGCATGCGTGGCCAATTTGGGTCAGCGCCTTGGTAGAAAAAAGCTACCAGCGAGCGTGTTGGCATGTGCCAATGGCATGCGTGGCCCATGCGGGTCGCGCCCAGTAGGAAAAGCTACGTGTTGGCATGTGCCAATGGCATGCGTGGCCAATTTGGCCCTAAGTTGCATGGTTTGCAAGCCTAGGTGTATTTGCCCCCAGTATGTACCGGCTAGGGCCAAGGTAAGGGTGTTTGGCTTAGCGTGGCGTGACCGGTGTATAGGGCCAAGGCAGGTGTGTTTGGCATGGTAGCGGCTAGCTCGGGTTAAGTGTGGCTAGCATGATTTGCCATTGGCACGGAGGGTGCGGCTATCATGGTTGGCATTCTTGGCGTTTGGTATGGCTGACATGATTTGCCATTGGCATAGGGTGCGGCTAGCTTGGGCTAGGTGTGGGCTGGCATGATTTACCGTTGCTTGCAGTGAGGTGCGGCTAGCATGGTTGGCATGCTTGGTAGCGTTTGGTATGGTGGCATGATTTGCCATTGGCATAGAGTGCGGCTAGCTTTAGGCTAGGTGTAGGCATGATTTTCCATTGGCACTGGGAGTGCGGCTAGCATGGTTGGCATGCTTTTGGCGCGTTTGATGTGACTAGCATAGCTAGGGACAAGGCAGAGTGCGTTTGGCATGGCGCAACTAGCTTGGGCTAGGTGTGGCCGACATGATTTGCCACGTGGCACGGAGGGGAATTAGGGTTTTGTTCGTTGTAACCTAATTTAAAAAAATACCCTATTAATTATTGACTACATGCATTAAATGTCCTAATAAATGTGTCAGGTGACATTAGGTTATTTGGGGTTTACGATTTTACCCTTTGTTTAAAAACCACCATCAACATTAAGTCCCTCGCTTAGCTCGGAACAGAGCTTTGTTGCGAGGTAAGCATAAGATGGTGACAAATTATCAAATAAAATCGTAAAGAGAATTGAGGAGGCTTGTCCGACCTTTTATAAATAGGATTTGGAATCCTTGCCTTTGGAAGTTTTGCACAAATGGGAGAGGCCGGCACAATTGGGAAGTTAGCCGTGAGAGACGGGGAAGCTGGGCGACATTGAGAAGTTGTTGCAAGTTGAAACTGAGTGTCTAGTGGTGGGACCGGCGCAAGGTAGGAAGTCGAGCGTGCTAATGGGCGCGACAAGCGATCCTTGGGAAGTTGGCGCAATTGGTGGGACCAGTACAACTTGGGCGGCATTGGGAAGTTGGGCGCAATTGGTGGGACCAGGTCCAACTTGGGCGGCATTGGGAAGTTGCGCAATTGGTGGGACCGTGCAACTTGGGCGGCATTGGGAAGTCGGCGTCTTCGTGAGCCCGCACGATTTTGGTAAAGGGAAATCCTTCCTTATTTCGAATCTTCACGCCCATATATATATAAAATCTCTTTTCTCTTATCTTGCACCTTATTCCTTTCATCCTTTCCTACTAGCGGCGAGTCAAAGAAAAACCGGATTCGGGTATGTCTCCTCTTGCTTCCCTTTTCATGTAGGTGCAAACCCTAAGAGTAGGCGTTTTTATAATCCTTGCAATGATATCGCACATATAATTTCTTGGCGTGCCTCTTGTAGAAAATATTGTATGTATGCACCTGAATGGAAATACCGCATATATTATTCGAACCCGTAGGAAAGTGCTCCATATATAATTTGAACTAGAAAAAGGATATTGCGGGCGCACTTGAGCCCGTATAAAATCTGCGTATAATTTTGAACCCCGAAGAAAATATCAGCGTGCGTTTCGAACCCGTAGAGAATACTATATATGAATCCCGAAGAAGAATCTTTGTATATGTCTTCATATGACTTCGAACTAGTAGGAAATATTGCATATATGAATTTCGGTCTGAAAGAAATATTGCGCGTGCAGTTTTGAACCCGTAGAAAATGCTCCATATATAATTTTGAACCCGAAGAATGATATCTGCGAGATGCGCTGAGCTCCGTATAGAATACTGCGTATATAATTTTGAACCCTGAATAAAATATTGCGTGTGTATTTTTGAACCAGTAGAGAATGCTCCATATATATAATTTTGAACCCGAAGAAGGATATTGCGGACGCACTTGAGCCCATATAAAAATACGTGTATATAATTTTGAACCCAGAAGAAAATACTTTGCGTGTGTAAGTAGAGAATGCTCCATATATAATTTTGAACCCAGAAGAATGATACCGCATACGCACTTGAGCCCGTATAAAATATTTGCGTATATAGTTTTGAACCACGAAGAAAATACTTTGCGTGTGCGAGTTTGAGCCGTAAGAATACGCCCTCTCTTTTTTTTTTTTTTTTTTTTTGTATTTCGTGTTTTCCTTTGTTGGGCGAAGTTATGTCGGGGAGATAATTTTGTAATTTTGTCTTTCACCTTGCGAGATATCTTGTTACTAAGTTGTTATGAAGAAATCCGACAAGATGTTACACGACATAATTTCGCCTCATAGAAGGATGTCCATAGTTCCAAACCGAACACGGATGATGAATTCTTCGCCAAAAACTTTCCTCCGCTTCGGAAAAATCACTTTGTTTCGTACCAATTTTGTTAACCGATGGTGAAGATGAAAATAAGACACGTTCGGTTCGCCCGGAAGAACACCATACGGTTCTTGTCTTCATAAAGGGGTATATTCCTCTTCCAACATTGATTTCGTGGATGTGTCAAAGCCCATTTCGTTCTTTTGATAGATGGGTTGAGTTCATGGTGAGTAAGGAGCATATAAATACCAACTTGACTCGAGAGCAGATTATTGATGATGTCGAGAGCTTCAAGTAAATCTCAGATTAGGAAGGATATCCGGGCTTGGTTGCTTTCATCTCCGGATGGTGTTCGGACACCTATACGATCATATGTAGATGGGGTGATATAACTTTCTCCTTGAGAGTGTGGCTCTCTTCTTTGAATCTTCCAGAATCGGGAATCTTAACATCCAATTATCTCGAAAGTGAGGGGAAGATGCGGGATGACCTTGCCGCTAAGTTGGAAGATTTCGCTCGGAAAGACTCCACTGCTAAGTCGAAGGATTCTCAGTCGGAAAGAGGATGAAAGGTGCCTTTACAAATGGTGGATATCTCAATGGTTCCGGATGAGCCTGGAACCTAAACGAGCTTGATGATCTTCACGTTGCAGCATTTTTGTCTCTCTGGTTGTCTAGAGACATTTTTGACGACGGTTCTGGCAAGAAGAAGATAAGACCAGAGTTGCTAGTGATTGATGTGAAGTTGGCAAAAGGCGAAGTCCTTCCCATTGGCAAGCTATTTCTTGGTTCCCTGTATGTGCATCTGGATCACCTAGTTGTGAACATGCAAGTTTCGAATGGTTTTATGAAAGTGGATTCATATGTGCACGTTGCTTTCCTACAAGCTTGGTTATGGGAACACTTTGAGAAGTATGCCCCGAAACCGTTGTCTTCGATTCCCACGAGTTGGGGGGGTTCCCGAATTCTTCGATGGGTGAACAGGCGTCCAAGGGTTGGCATGAGCTTGGTTAGTCTTCTCGATAAGTCATATGAAATCATTTTTCGCCCATGGGAGCCGGTCCACAGGTCTATGACTCAAATTGACACCTTTGCTTTTGCTCCGGTCATGTCTTTGTCTTCTGATGACAATTTGAGCGTTGGTGAAAACTTGTTCATTTTCAGATAGCTGCTTACAATATTGACCGTGCGGATCGTCACATGGGTTTCTATCAAGGGGTGCCTTTTTCTTACCAGCCGGTGATTCCTAAGGACTCATTGCGTGTCGCCCTCAATGCCGGTGCCCTCGAGCCGGGTATACGTCTTTCCTTCTTTCAAATGGGAAGAGTAACTTGACAACCTTTGGCTATAATGAATTACGGGTGCGATGAGTTTATTATGATCCAAGATTTTGTAAATAGCGTGGTGGAGAATGTTCGTTGTAAACCTTCCCAAAGAATTTTGAAGAAGTATCCAATGTTGAGAGATCTCAAGAAAAAGTCGCCTAGCAACTTCGGAAAGTCCCCGGAGCCAAGGAACGGAGAACGAAGAATCGTCTTTGGCGGGTTAAGGCGATTCAAAAGATCCTCCCATGCTCTCGTGTCTTTCTGTTCTTCCAATAACTGGTATGTCGCCTCCTTGTCGGTTTGTCTCAATACACGTGAATTTCTCACGAAAACGTGTGTCTTGTTTCTTCCGGGCTTCGGTAGTGTTAATGCTTTCGCTGCCCTTGCGCGTTGCCTGGAGATGGCAATTTCTTTCGAAAAGAATTCGCAGACCGAGCCTACTCATAGCGGTGATGAGTCGGAGAAAGAAGAAAGTTCGACAAGTGAGAGTGATTCCTCCGGCAAGACTTGGTTCTTTTCCGGGAAGTGGTTCGGTGAGTTTCGCGCTTCTTTTCTTTCTTCTCCCGTTTCTTCTTTTGAAAAATGTCTAACTCAAGTTCGCAAGGAATCCGTTTCGGAGGACGATTCTGGGGTGGAGCCTCACGAAAACTTGCCTTTGGCGACCACCGCAGATGACTTGGAGATGGGAGTTAGCCAATTGCCGGGCACAGATGTGGTTCAAACGGTGGATTATTCTCTGATGGTTGTTGTCGTAGACATGGAAGAAGACCATGAAGTCGTGAGGCCACTTGTGTGCGCCATTTTGATCCTCCGTACTTGGTTCCTTATCCAGTCACGTCTTTGGTTGGCGGCTTCAGCTGCGGTGGCTAAGTATGAGGCGTTGTTGGGAGAAGTACGGACATATGGCCACAACCAAGAAGGTCACTAGTCGATTTTCACTGGTTAAGCGTGTGGAAGAGGCTTTATCTTCCATCAAGGATATGCTTGAGGTGACTGGTCACACCGTTTCTGAAGACGTTATTTCTGACTGGGAGCACCATCGCGACGTGTGCGTAGAAAAGGAGTTCAACACTTCTTTATTTGTCGAAGGCCTTGCTGAGATCCAAAAGTTGAAAGATGCAGCAATCGAAAGCCTTTTCGCCGAGGAGATTGCACGACAGAAGGTAGAACTCGAAAAGCTTTCTAAGATGTTAACTATGAAGAGAGCGGCTCTTGAAGACGCAAAGTTGACTTTCTCCAAGAAAGGCAGACCTCTGTTGGATGATTTTCCTTGAATGTTTCTCTGTTAAACTTTCATTTAGGTTCTTCTTTTTTTTTTTTTTTGAAAGACATACTTGATGTCTGGTTCAAAGTTCGACTGGTTTTGATAGACTGGTGGCTTTTGAGGATATTGAATTATTTCTGGGATGAATGGTTTTGATAATATAACTCTGGTTATGTTTTGGGAAAGTAATATTGCTCTTATGAAAGTGTGTGCTAGCAATAGGCACAATACTCAGTAGTATAATGGTTTTACTAAGAACCTAAAAACAGATCGTATATCTTGCATAGTCTAAATTTACTCACTTCATAGGTTTTTGCGAACATGCCCATCTCCATGTAAAAGGCGGTTTTGCTGGTAGTATCGCCAGCAAGTCCCCAATCGCTGGTAGCATCTTCGGCGAGTCCCCAGTTTTCTCATATAGTTTTTACAACTAGTAGCCGGGTTGTTCGGTAGTTGCGTCGGATTAGTCGTCTTCCCCTACCATCTTGACATCCGGGTCGAAGAACGAGATCGACAATCGACATTGTAGCCGATAGATCAATCCTCCCATTGTGGTCGCCAATTGTTTATGGGTAAAATCGTTTGCCGATTTCTGTAAATTCGGTAGGTGAGTGAGAAAGCGGTTCAAACCATAAACAAATGTGTTGCACATGAGCACTTTATAGATTCGAGAGATCAATCATGCAAGTCCGTCCTAAACCAAGAAATGGCCGTTCCAGGACTTGCTTCGGTCACAAAGTGGAGGAGAAGGGTTGATTTGGGGAGGGAAGCAACGAAAGGTGTTGAGACTGAGAATAATTCTGGGAGAGTAGTGTCTCGACTCGTATCGGAAAGTGAAAGCTTCGAAAGCTTGCAAGAGATGAAAGCTTTTGGAGAGCTTGCAAAGTTGCCTTTTCCGAGAGTGTAGTATTTTTCTCCGACCGAGACTTGTTATCCGGTGGAAATAGGTAAGACCTATTTATACAAGTCGAGATTGAAACGCACTACCCCAGCCTCATGAAGGAAGAGAGTAAAGGGTGAAACAATGGGAGGAGGTGGTAACCGCATGGTGTTAATGGGTGAAAACGTTTTCACCATTATTTCCTCTCTTATTTGACCGTTTTATTCCTATTCACGCTTTCTTAATGTGAGCGTAGTGTACGTCGCATCTTGGTATAAACCAAGACGGGAAAGCATCCCCAGTTTGTGTTGATGTCTCGAGTGTTGGTTGCATCTTGAGTGCAAGTGGTGTTGCTAGGGGCTCATGTGGCATGTTCCAATGACATGTGCGGAATGCCTTTGTTGCGAGTTGCACCTCGGCGCAAGTGGCAATGCAGGCCGCTAGTGGCGTGTGTGGCATGTGCCCATGGCATGTGTGGAATGCCTTGGTGGTAGGTTGTACGTTGTGTGTAATTGGCTACCAGCGTGTATTAGGGCCACGGCTAGGTAATGAAAGCTACCAGCGAGCGTGTTGGCATGTGCCAATGGCATGCGCGACCAATAGGGTCACGGCCTGGTAAGAAAACCTACCAAAGATGTTTGCATGTGCCAATGGCATGCTTGGCCATTAGGGTTACGCCCTGGTGAGAAAAGCTACAAATAGCGTGTTGGCATGTGCCAATGGCATGCATGGCCAATAGGGTCACTACCGGTAAGAAAAGCTACCAGTGACGCATGTTGGCATGTCTTGGGCATGCTTGGCCATTAGGGCCACGCCGTAGTGCTTAAAAAGCTACCAATAGCGTGTTGGCATGTGCCAATGGCATGCTCGGCCATTAGGCCGCGGTTTGGTAAGAAAGGCTACCGGTGACGCATGTTGGCATGTGCCAATGGCATGTAGCCATTAGGGCGCGGCACAGTAAGAAAAGCTACCAGATGACGCATGTTGGCATGTGCCAATGGCATGCATGTCCAATTTGGGTCGCGCCTTGGTAGAAAAAGCTACCTGATGTGACGCATGTTGGCATGTGCCAGCGGCATGTAGCCATTAGGGCCACGCCCAGTGAGAAAAAGCTACCGGCAAAGCGTGTTGGCATGTGCCAATGGCATGCTCGGCTATTAGGGCCACGATTTGGTAAGAAAGGCTACCTTTGATGCATGTTGGCATGTGCCAATGGCATGCGTGTCAATTTGGGTCGCGCCTTGGTAGAAAAAGCTACCCGAAAGAGCGTGTTGGCATGTGCCAATGGCATGCGTGGCTAACTGGTCGCGCCTTGGTAGGAAAAGCTACCCGTGAAGCGTGTTGGCATGTGCCAATGGCATGCGTGGCCAATTTGGGTCGCGCCTTGGTGAAAAAGCTACCGGTAGCGTGTTGGCATGTGTCAATGGCATGCGTGGCCAACTGGTCGCGCCTTGGTAGGAAAAGCTACCAATGAGCGTGTTAGCGTGTGCAATGGCATGCGTGGCCCAATTTGGGTCGCGCCTTGGTAGAAAAAGCTACCGTAGCGTGTTGGCATGTGCCAATGGCATGCGCAAATTAATGTCTGATCGCGCCTTGGTAGGAAAAGCTACCAGCGAGCGTGTTGGCATGTGCCAATGGCATGCGTGGCCAATTTTCCTAAGTTTCATGGTTTGCAAGCCTAGGTGCGGTATTACTTTGGCATGGCGTCATTAGGGCCAAGGTAAGGGTGTTTGGCTTGGCGTGGCGTGAGTAGGGCCAAGGTAAGGGTGTTTGGCTTGGCGTGGCGTGACTAGTGTAGCTAGGGCCAAGGTAGAGTGTGTTTGGCATGGCGCGGCTAGCTCGGGTTAAGTGTGGCGGCATGATTTACCATTGACACGGAGGTGCGGCCTAGCATGGTTGGCATGCTTTCTGGCGTTGGTATGGCTGGCATGATTTGCCGTTGGCATAGAGGTGCGGCTAGCTTGGGCTAGGTGTGGCTGGCATGATTTCCCATTGGCACGGAGGTGCGACTAGCATGGTTGGCATGCTTCAGCGCGTTTGGTATGGCTGGCATGATTTTCCATTGGCATAGAGGTGCGGCTAGCTTTAGGCTAGGTGTGGCTGGCATGATTTTCCATTGCACGGAGTGCGGCTAGCATGGTTGGCATGCTTTGGCTGCGTTTGATGTGACTAGCATAGCTAGGGCCAAGGGGGTGCGTTTGGCATGGCGCAGCTAGCTTGGGCTAGGTGTGGCTGGCATGATTTGCCATCAAGATTGGAGGGAATTAGGTTTTGTTCGTTGCAACCTAATTTAAAAACATACCCCCTATTAATTATTGACTACATGCATTAAATGTCCTAATAAATGTGTCACCGGTGACATTAGGTTATTTGAGGTTTACGATTTTACCCTTTGTTTAAAAACCACCATCAACAACTATGTACAACGACGATAAATCATCTGATGAACCATACCAGTCATTGGGTTGGACTAAAAAGTTTAGCCTTCCCAAAATAAGAAATCTATTAGCCTTAACGAAAGAGTGGCCGAATTTTAAGGTATAGTTTAGTACTATCAATATTTACGGTCCAAAAGCATCAACGTCCATAATTCTTGCAGCTTTGATGATAG
Organism: Papaver armeniacum; assembly: GCA_023531295.1. NCBI lineage: Eukaryota > Viridiplantae > Streptophyta > Magnoliopsida > Ranunculales > Papaveraceae > Papaver > Papaver armeniacum. Next base: position 13,567 of record JAJJWW010015243.1, read on the forward strand.
ATTTAACCAAGTATTCCCTCACAAGAACACCTTACTTTCGTTGAAAGAAATGGGTGAAAGGATATTCAAATAATGGAGTGATGAATTGGGAAAGTCTGGATCAACTAGGCGACGAAGGAGTTTGTAGGAAGATGAGATTTCGGGATACATACTTATAAGGAGTAACCTTTTTTTAGATTTTGATTCTTATGTTACAGAATTAATTGATATATACCTCTTTCCTCCCTCCTCTCTCTTCTCCCCTCTTTCCTCTCTCGAACCCCCTCTTCCCCTCTCTCTCAAACCCTAGCGCCTCCATATTTTCTTGCTCGATTTGGTCCCAAGGGACTGGATCCTGAGCAGTATGTACATTAGATTATTGGGTAACTTACATAGGGTTAGATGGTAGCCATGGATCTTTCTTCAATTTTCTGGATTGAAGAAGATGTCCCCTTTTCAATTTGTTTGCAAATCTCACACCTCAACCTCATTTCTGAACCTTTTAAGTATTAATGGTGCTTCAATCTCCCAATTCATTACCCTATCATCTATATAATCAGTAAAATTATACTTTAATTTTCATCAATCAAAACCATAATGCAAAAACCCATCAATCAGTAACAGCTTACTTTAATCTCAATTAAAATATTTCTTATACATTCATCTCATACGTGGTCTATCTCCCACACCAATCCCTTACATCTCAACACCCCCTGTCTTACATCCCTTTCACTCATCTCTTGAGTTTCTTTTCGGTTCTAAACCAACAAAGGTGTTGGTTTCTCAAGACCAAATGTTTCCGTTTCCAATTCTTGATGGTGTTTGTTTCAGTTGATTTTCAAACTTCAACATCCCTTTCAACCATCTCTCATTTTCTTAAGAAGAAAATGTTTCAATTTAGTCGTTCATAGTGTGGTTTATGTTGAGTTTTGATTTCAAAATGAGAATCAAGGGAGATCAACATATCTCAAGGATCTGCCAAGGTTTTTGTTGAGTTTGATTTCAAAATCAAAATCAAGTGAGACATCATATGTCAAGGCTACAAAAATCAAGTGAGATTTCGCAAGGGTTCACGATGCAAGGTGGACTGCAAATGGCATGGCCGCAGATGATGGTGTTTCTCTTAGGTTTACATCTATTTTTTACCGTAAATGGGTTGTTCCCATTAAAGTATCTCTAGTCTACTGTGGTAATGGGTCTTGGGCTTTGATGAGGTGTATCTCTTGGGATTTGTTTTCCTACATTTTGTAAGGGATTCATTTGGTCCTTCAGGTGAATCCTATTTTGGGCATACTCGAATTTTTTTAAGGCATACTAAATAGTGGCCAAAATAGGGTCACTAAATAAAAAACAACGTCACCCCTTATCCACCATTTTTGATAATAGCATAACTACCCTTACATAATTGGTGTTAATGATTATGATTAGATTTGATTAGCTAGGAATTTTAAGGATTGATTAAAAATTAAATTATTTGTGGTGAATTAGTAGATAAATCAAATTTATGTGAGAGAGTTGGAATTTTGAGAGGAAGAAGAAGAAGTAAAAAAAAACTTGGGTTTTGAATTTTGAGATTTTAGTGATTAGAAGTGACCAAAATATGTGATTCAAATCATAGGTGTCTATACGAGGTTTAATTTCTCTTTATAAGTTGAAGCTGTCAAAAAATTGAATTTTTAAAATCCAGATTTACTGACCAGCCTAACTTCATCGTTATAATCCGATTTAATTTTGGTTCTATTTGATTCGAACAAAATCTAGCAAAGTCGCATTAGCTGAACATAGTGTTTCTCTAAATCATACACTAGGTTCGGCTCAAAATTGATACTCCAAGATCAGCCGAACTGATCTTCTGAAAACCTAATTTCATCTTTGAAATCATATTCTATCGATCAAACAAAATAAAATCAATCAAAAACAAGATGGGTTTGTTACACATACATTCTAAAATATATCTAAGAGCAATTGAGGTTTGGATTTCGCAGTCCAACATCGCTCATTTCGATTCGTGTTTACCTTGCTTGATCAATTTCTTGATTGAATTGGAGTTCAAGATGTATGAGTTTAAAATTTATTTTAATTTTAGGTTTTTGAGGATAAGGGCACTCTAGTAATTTAAATTGTTTAAGGATATATAGGTAATTACACTACCTTTAGACACCCCTTATAAACCCACCCTAAATGGTATAATGAATGAGTATGCCTCAAAATAAAATGAGTATGCCTCAAAACAAGTTTCTTCTGGGTGTCTCTTTAATCCTTACTCTTTCATTTGAAAGTTTAGGTTTTATCTTGTAATCAATTCTTATTTCTTCAATATAATTTCCATTTCATGATCAAAAAAAAAAAAGAATTAATTGATATATTGATAAAATCTTTTATACTGCAACAATCGCATCTTTTGATAGTGTGCTAATACCCGAATATGAGTTGCTCTGCCTGTTATAATTCGTTATTTTTGCCCAGCGGAGATAACTCTCAACATTTCAAACCATGATATCAGCGCAGATATCCAACCCCAAAATCTACGATTTAAAGAAAAATATGTTAGTAAGTAAAAGCACAGATATAATCAATTGTTGCCTAGCTATAAACTCAGTTGGTTTCGACCAAAAAAATAAAATAAAACTCAGTTGGATATAATCAAGCTCAAAGAGAAAATCCAAAAATTCATAAACCGGTTTTTGCTTGACTACATGGCAATCATCAAAATTTACAAATTTTAAAATAGTGTTTCAAAGAATGATGCTGAATCTAGCTATGCCTTCATGTAGACATGGATATGTGGATCAGGCTTAATGTTCGCAGGCTTGCAGCCTTTTCCTTTTATCGTGAAGTAATCTATCGACGGTATTTGGGTCTCAAGTTTGTGTGTTGATGCTTGCGGGTTTCACACTAAGATCCTCCACTAAATATCAATTGCAAGAATGATATGGGTTCTTGTTTTCTTTCCAAACAGCTTGTGGTACTTTAATTCAATTAACAGGCAGATACTTGACAGGTGCATAATTGGGTTTGATATGGGTGCGTTTGGGTGCCAATTTTTATCTTAAGAAATATAAGAATTCTCTAATTAAATTTTTGGAGCCTATTTTTGGAAATTGTTTTTTTTTTCATCGGCCCTATAAAAATCGGTTCTCACAATAGGGAAAATTTTTGATCGCGCGCTGCGCAAGCAAAACTTGAATGCGCACCTCTAGCAGTGTCCGGTGAGTTAGATGTGACGTCATCAAACTCTTCACCAAACCGTAGTCATCTATTCGAGTTTAATCGTATATTGCATATTTTTCGGTTTTGTAATCGTAATCTGTAATTATTGCTTTCATTAAACTACCCATAATATCCTTATTACATTGTGCGCTAAAAGAAATCAAATATCAGTTGATGATCCAATCTGTGATTCTTGTTTGCTTTCATGATAATACCAGCAAAGAAAATTAATTACGGTAAAGAATTGATAAATGATACAGCCACCTCACATATCAATTTTTTCTTTTAGTTTGATAAGGCTAGGACCAAAAGAGTTTCAGTAAGTGAGATCACTGATTTGTCAAGAAGCACTGCATTACAGTGGAGAGATGTTTAATGAAGTACAAATTGAAGTTGTGGAAGATAGTAAGGTGTCCAAAAGGCATGGTTGAATTGTGTACATGAGCTGGAGTTACTTCTTCAACACTTGTATCAAAAGGAAGCACTTCTTCTACACCTGTATCAAACTGAGATGTTTCTTCTAGATCAAATTACTTAGAGATGTTTCTTATGAATCAAATTACTTAAGAATGTACTCCGGTGTCCTTAGTTGTCCTTGTTTATTAAGTCTGCGTTAATTCAAATATCTCTGGTAAGCGACTTTCAATAAAAACCATGACCTAATTCATAAGCTAGTTTTCTTGATCGAGTAACACTTTAGGTTACCGTAACATATACTATGGTTTATTTGGCGCCCAAAAATAAGGAGGGAATGAGAATGAGGATACGTTAGGTAATTAAAAATAGAAAATCTTTAAAAATCTTTAAAAATCCATATAATTTCGGAACATAACTATGGTTAAGTCATAGTATATGATGACGTCACATCTAGCCTCATCGGACGGTTGTGGAGGTGCACATTCAAGTTTGATTCTTCTCTCTTCCAGAAACCCATCATTAAAATTGTATATATGTGTAGCCCAAATGACAAAATCTACGGTTAAGATTAATAGTTTAGATTGAATTTAAATTTTTCACATTTTGTGTAGGACCGAATTAACCTTAGTTAGTTACGAATTATTAATATAAAATTTAAAAAAAAAAGATACCGTCAGTAAAATTTGTTACCACATTTTTCTCCAATTAAATCGCCAATTGAGATTACTCTCAATTAAGATTACGGTAAATAAGTATATTTTTTTTTGTGGAAATTTCTGAGGAACCCAAGTTTGATTCTTCTCTCTTCCAGAAACCCATCATTAAAATTGTATATATGTGTAGCCCAAATGACAAAATCTACGATTAAGATTAATAGTTTAGATTGAATTTAAATTTTTCACATTTTGTGTAGGACCGAATTAACCTTAGTTAGTTACGAATTATTAATATAAAATTTAAAAAAAAAAGATACCGTCAGTAAAATTTGTTACCACATTTTTCTCCAATTAAATCGCCAATTGAGATTACTCTCAATTAAGATTACGGTAAATAAGTATATTTTTTTTTTGTTTTGCAGCAGGCAGTTATGGTAAGGTCAAAGCCAAGGTCAAGGCGCTATTTATGGGGAGTTTCTTATGTAGTCTCAGCGTTTTTTAAGGGCGTTATTATTACAAATCTAAGCGGCGCAATATTGTTCCCTTTTTAGGGTTTAGAGATTTTCAAAGATTTCTTGTTTTTGCCGGTGAAAGCAAATACGGAGGTTCTTCATCACCATCCTTTTATCGCTCAACCATTTCCACGCTGCGTATTTAAGGTTCTATAACATCATTTGGGGAGATCAAAAGAGAAGGAGCTAAAAGAGAATCTACTTATTCCGTCTGAGTATACTAAAAAAAAAATTCAATTGCAAAAGAGAACAAGTGATCAATGAATCATAATGGGCGTCGGTGATCTTTTGTTTGATACATACTCATAAGAATGATGAGTATTACAGTTGTCGTTTCCTAGACAACTAATCTTGAAGTCTAATTGTCTAAACAAGCTAAACAACAAGATTACTATGCAAGCCTAAGAAGCAGACGAAGTTACATATGGAAACTAAAAGAGATCATTAAGAAAGTCTATGCATCTTTTTAATTTATATGGATTTGCAACAACATGTATATTCCTTATATTTTTAATGAAAAATTATGTTCACCCTTGGATTTGGATGAAAATATTCCTTTTCACATTTGTTCAAGTGAAATCTCTTATTTTCATCGTTCTTACGCAAGTGACAATTTCGTTGTTCACCTATTTTAGAAGTGAAAATTCTCCCTTTTCTGTTGAAATTTCTATCAATTTGTGAAAAATTAGAATTTTCACCAATGCTTGTGATAATTAGAATTATTTTTTTTTAGCATTATGTGAAAACTGTAGTTCTCCTCATTTCCATTCGGTGATAATTAGAGTTATCTAGGAGGTGATAAGTTGATAATTTGAGTTTTTTTTTTTTTTTTTTTCGTATAGGGAGGGATTGACGGGAGTATTTATAGGATTTAATTAAGGAGAGCAATTTTAGGAATTAGATTTGGATTTACAAAAAAAATAAAAAAAGTTGAAAAGCAAGTAATGACTAAAATTACGGAAGTAGAATTGAGATATCTTAGGAGGAAGTTATTTTACCGTCAAACAAATTATTTACGGAGCTTTTTTAGGGTATTGTAATTTGTTATAACAGTTTTATTTATTTTTTGTATTAAAAAAAGAATTAGTTTCTTTAAATGAAGGTTATTTGTGTAATCAACTCCTATTTATAAATAAATATGGGTTCTTCATACATGAAATTTTAATGGTGGGTTTCACATATTAAAAAAAGAAAATGAAATGGGCTACAAATAAAATTCCCATATATATATTCATGTCCTGTTTTCTTCAACAAAAAAGGGTTTCTGATGGATAATATCAACACTATTCCGGCCGAGATTATGACGGATATTTTCACTCGTTTACCCGCTGAATCAACTCTTGATTGCAGCTCGGCATCCAAAAGATGGAGAAATCTTATTCAGCACACATCGTTCTCTAACATGCACATGAATCGCCACAATCGTTATGCGGCGGATTCAGGTTTGAGTTTTATTGCCTTGGCTAGGAATGAACATTGTTACTGTTTTGAATATATTGAGAATCATGAGACACCCATCGATAGAATCAGGAGAATCAATCTAACACCTCCGTTTAAGTACTATGATTATATATATATAGGGTCGTTTAATGGTTTAATATGTGTTTTTGATCTGAAAGATAGATTTTGTATTTCTAACCCCATGACAAAAGAGTATGTTATTCTTCCTCAACCTACGATAGACTTAGGTCATTACAATTTTTGGGCGTGCGGTTTTGGTTACATTCCTTCAATGAACGAGTACAAAGTTGTCGCATTATATAAAGGATCCAACTCAGTAGAGGCCACGGTTTACACACTTGGTAGTGGCAATGGATGGAGAAGTGTTGGAAAGTTTGATTTGAATATTTACGGCACGAGACCAGGTCGAGGTGTTTTTTTAAATGGAGCTCTTTATTGGACACACCCGGATAGAACAATGATTATGGTCTTCGATTTGGCTGCTGAAAATTTTGGTGAACAGCTTTCATCGCCACTTGCTTCCCCCTCAATTAGTCCTTGGATTATTGATAAAATTGGGGTTTTAGGCGGGGCTTTGTTCTGTAACGTGAGATATTATGACAATATCAACGGACGATTCTCTTATGACATGTGGCTATACAAGAAGATGAATGATAATAATGACATGAAAGAGAAAAAGGAAGAATACCAGTCATCGGATTGGACTAAAGAGTTTATTGGACTTGCCGATGAACAACAACTATTTGCCTTTACGAAGAGAGGCAGTGTTTTAAGCTACAGTTCCAATTATATCAGTATTTACGACCCTAAAGCTTCAACCTCGGAGAGACTTAAAGTATTCAAGGAAGAAATTTATAATGTGTTCCCTCACAAGAACACTCTACTTTCACTGAAACAGTTAGGAGAAAATGGCATTAAGATAATGGATTCAGATAAACTGAGTACAGTGCATCCACGAAACTAAGTCATCAATACTGGCTTGGGCAGCAGCAGCAGGGCATCCAGTTCACCTGAACTTTTCAAGTACAGTGCTTAGTTCTTGGGACGCCATCTTCTTGTAATATGTAGTGTAGTGTTCTTTATGTAATCTGCAGTTTTATTTTGTTTTTTCCATTCATCTACCATTAGTAGAAACTCTGTATATTCTATTTCAACTCAATACATTCTTTCTTTTGATAAAAAAAAAAAAAAAAAAAAGATAAACTGAGGAGGCTAGCTAAAAGTCAGGACGAGCCAGCCAATGAAGCAGTTGCAGGAGGATGCGATTCCTAGATTTCATATTTAAAACTGGTAGTCTCGAGAAACCGGAGCAATGTTCTTAACAAGGAACTTTTTCATATACGTTATGCTATTTGACCATATCGTAATGAGTATATATAATGCTAACCTGTTACTGTTGCTTCGATTCATATCATCAATTGTGTTTTTTTTTATTTCTATTGATGGGAAAAGAAGATTGTCGAAATTGGTAACCAGGTACGTAAGATTGGCTTTACAGTAGTAGCGTCTAGTTATAATAACATTTCAAACCTTTCTTATTCTACGCTGCAAGCTTCTAACTCAGACATTAGACCTCATTGCTTAATGTTTCCTGACCACAAATATATCTTGAATCCAAAGATCCCTTTGTGTTTTCCATAAGGGTGTTTCGACAAATTTTAAAATGTATGGAAGAGAGGGCCCTGTGTTGATTGTTTGTTGCTTTTGTATTTGGTTTGCACCTTCTTGGTGCTTTTTCTAACATATTTTTCCTTTTTAACAGGAAAAACAGTTAAACTCACAAATTATGTTACAAGGGCTCTAATTGATAACATTACTATGATGCCATTACTGCCATGATATAGGATAATGAATTGGTTAGCAGCAAGGATTTTGATATGTACTATGAGTTTCCCATAAAATTGTGCATTTGGTAGCAGTAGAATTTCTGGAAATCGATGTCTCTGTATCTGACAAAATTGGATGCACTATGTTTGGCATCTTAATTAGCCTAATGGAGTAATTGTTTTTTTTTTCCTTTTTCCGTCAGCCGTATAAAGGATTATGTTCTAAGGCATCCAACTCTATATATATTCCATGTTTTCTAAAGCAACTATTCTTCTGGCAGAGATTATAAGGATATTTTCACTCGTTTACCCGCTGAAACAATTCTAGATTGCAAGTCCGCATCCAAATCATGGAGAAATCTTAATCAACATCTGTGATTCTCTAACATGCGCGTAGATCGCTGATTCAGGTTAGTTGAGTTTTATCGCCTTGGCTGACAAGAATCAACAACTTTATTATTTCGAATATATTGAGCATCATGAGACACCAATCAATAAAATCCGAAAGAATCTAACACCTCCATTTAAGTGTCTTACATTGGTTGGTTCGTTTACTGGTTTGACATGTCTTAAGGGTCCGAAAGAGATAATTTGCATTTGTAACCTCATGACAAAAGAGTACGTTATTCTTCCTGAACCAATGAGAAAGTATGGTCAGTATAAATATAGGTGGACTAGATTTGGTTACCTTACCTGCCTTCAACCGATGAGTACTAAGTTGTCCTAGTTTGTCAGGAAAAACAAAATTTTGTATATGTCTTGGTGTACACACTCGGGAATGGCAATGGTTGGGGAGACATTGGAGAATTCATTCTTGAATTTGACCAAGAAATGTGTCAGTGCCATCAACGAATGATTTTCCCGGTAAAGAATCCTGTCGGCCTGTCAACGGCTTAACTGTAGATGCAGCATTATCTCTAGTGGGTGTTCTACGGGCCGGTTTTTATCAATTCCAATTCCGGTTGCTGATGGATCCATTCCACAATTTCCACTATATACGGTTTTGATAAATGTGGAATTTTTTAAATCCCAAGTTAGGATTTTAAAAGAATACAGAACTTCCCAAGTTAGGGTTTTAAAAGTAGAAAGGGTCTCCTACGTTGATCCCCAGCCTCTTCATGGTTTCCATGTAGAATTTTAACCGTCTTCCATTTGATATTACATTAGACATTATCACCCGCTTACCAACTGAATCAGTTTTAGAATGCAAATTGGTATCCAAAACATGGAGACATCTCATTCAACATCCATCGTTCTCTCGGATGCATTCAAATCGTCTTAATCATTGTGCTGATCCTTGTAAGTTAAGTTTTCTTTCCTTGGCTTCGAACAGTGATAAAAATATTTACTATTTTGAATATATTGAGAATTACCAGACACCCATTGATCGAATTGAAATCAGAAGGATCAAATTAACCTCTCCATTTGAGAATGATTCTACATTTATTGTGTTTGTCGGTTCCTTTAATGGTTTGATATGTCTTTGTGATATTCGGGAAAATAGATTTTGTATTTGTAACCCCTTAACCAAAGAGTGTGTAATTCTTCCTAAACCTAAGACTAGCTCTGGTCAGTATAGCTATTGGTCTAGCGGATTTGGTTACCTTCCTTCGACCGATGAATACAAAGTTGTCGCATTGTATAAAGACCCCTACTATTTAGAGGCTATGGTATGTACACTTGGTAGTGGCCATGGATGGAGAAATGTTGCAAAGTTTGATTGTACAGTTAACCTTATCTACGACGGAGATTACAGTAGTTTCAACAGACCAGGTGAGTTTTTGAATGGAGCTCTTTATTGGTGGGAAGATGGAAGAGGGATGATAGTGGTCTTAGATTTGGTTAGTGAAAACTTTGGTGAACAGGTTCCAAAGCCTTCTGCTTCGCTTGGCAATGCATGGCGTCCTGTTGAAATTAGGGTTTTAGGTGGGTATTTGTTCTGTACCGAGAGCCATTACCATTTTGGCGACGAAGAAACAACTTATAACGTATGGCTATATAAAAATAGGAATAATGGCAATGAGACGAAAGCGCACGAGGAACCATATCCGTCATCGAGTTGGACTTATGAGTTTGGACTTCGTGCTGGACAACCATTATCCTTTACCAAGAATGGTAAAATTTTATGCTACAGTCCTTACTATCTCAGAATTCATGTTTCAAAAGAATTTACCTCAAGAGACCTTGCCTATTTCATGCCAAGATTTCGTCAAATAATCTCTTACAGGAGCACCTTACTTTCGTTGGAACAACTGGGAGAGAAAATACCAGAATAATGGAGTCAGGGTGAAGCTGCTGAATGTAATAGTATCATACGTGGAATTCGTACTGTTGGTCCATTTTATAATTCGCTGGAACAACAGGGAGAGAAAAATAGCAGAATGATGGAGTCGGTGCAAGCTGCTGAGGACGCTGAAAGTGGAGATTAGCTGATGACGCAGTTTTATGGAGAAATGTTGAAAAGTTTACATTGTTCACTTTTTTCACATCCCTTAGTTTTGGTTCCTACCATTCGGTTCTGATGTTGGCCTATTATATTTTTATTTTTTAAGACTTGAGAATTTTCATTATTTTATTAGAATTAGGTAATTTTCGTATTTTAGGAAATACAATATACTCTTAAAATACGACCAGTGCCGGCCACGCTTTCCTAAAAAATAAAGAGATCCACAATTGTCCCATCATTATTCAGGGCTATATAAGAATTTCTACTCTTTGGAAATTGGTTTTCTCCATCATCTCTATAAATATTCGATTCTTACAATACGTGTGCTGCAAGTCCTGCTTTCTTCACCTACAACGGGTTCTGATCAATTGTAGATTGCAAGTTAGTTTCCAAAACGTGGATAAATTATATTCACCATTCTTTGTTCTATAAGATGCACGCGGATCATCACTATGCTGATTCAGGTAAGTGTTGGAAATATTGGGTTAAAAAACAAGAGGATGAAAAAACAGAAACAAAATAATGGTGTACCCCTGACTTCAAGGCTCTTTCGATTCTTTTAGACAATAATTCGACCTTTCCCAATTAACTTGGGAGTACAACAGGTCTCTCGAATTATGCCTTCAAGATTTAATGAAGCCCTAACACCGTAATCGAATTCAAGGATTGTACTTCCTTGACCCGACCAAGAATCACACTGTATAAGGTTCTGATGATGCTATTAGAGAAGAAGAAAACTGATTGCTTTTAGATGTGTTGGAATGGGAGAACATCTTCGCTACTTATAGTGATAATCATGCCTGTTGGTAATGTCGTTTCATCACCAACAGACGCTTCCAAAAAACCATTAATGGCGACTCATGGGAAAAGACGCATCCGTTCAAATTTGAATTGAAACTTCTAGGTTTTCTAAAACTCTGCGTAGCGGAAAACCTTGAAAATATCCAACAGTAAGTTGGGTTTTCTTGCCTTGTCCGCAAATACGACAAAACTTTACCATTCTGAATATATCGAGAATCATCAAACACCCATTGATAGAATTACAGGGATCGATCTAACACTTTAGTTTCCTGTATTTTTACTTTTTGTCGGTTCGTTTGATGGTTTGATATGTTTAATGGGTCATGAAGATATTATTAGTATCTGTAACCCCATGACAAAGGATTATGTATTTCTTCCTGAACCAAAGATCGAATATCATCAGTTTGTAATAAGGTGGATTGGATTTGGTTATCTTCCTTCCACGAATGAGTTCAAAGTTGTAGTAGTGCATGATCAAGAGAAAGCCAATTTTTTTGAGGTCTTGGTGTACACTCTTTGCAGTGGCAATGGTTGGAGAAACATCGGAAAATTCAGTCCTAAACCTAACAATGTTTTCCAAGGACATGGTATCTTTACGAATGGAGCTCTTCATTGGATGGACACAACAGGAAGGATGATTCTAGTTTTTGATTTGGATGATGAAAGGTTTGTCAAACATCTATTACTACCTCCTTTGCTAACAGGCAGTTCTTTAGAATTAGGAGTTTTGGGGTGGGTATCTATTTTGTGCAGATAGATATTTCTGTTCGGCCACTAAACAGTCATGTTATGATATATGGCTCTATCGAAACAAGAATGATAATCATGACACCAAAGAGCTAGAAGAACACCAGTCATCGTTGGCATTTACAGAGAGAGGTGATGTCTTAAGTTACACTTCAAGCTATCTCGATATTCATGACCCAGAAGCTTCTACACCTCGAAAAGGCTGGTTGCTTTTGCAGAAGAACTTCTTTAAGTATTCCCCCACAAGAACACGTTAGTATCATTGAAAATCATATATATGAACTGGTAATCTCTATCTTGATTTTTGAAGATTACAGCATGTTGAGTTTTATTTTTTTCTTAATCAATTTAATCTGAAAATCATGAGACACCAATTGATAAAACTAGATGACCGTTACCACGGTGGGATGGCCGACCGAAAAATTAATGTAAAACTAAATTTTGTGTTCACAATTTAATTCGCTTCGTAGGGTGAAAATATTATTTTTTCCGAGACGACACGAAGGTATAATTTTTCCAAACACGACGCGAAAGTATCATTTTTCCGATTGGGTAGGTCATGGTATATTTTTACTTTGCAAATAATTTGGTGGTGATTCAACACCATATGTTGTGCTTTTCATTTTAAAATTAGTTGTTTCTTATACTTAGTCAATCATTTTATTTTTCTTGTAGTTTTTTCAACTTTTTTAAACATATGTCTAATTTTAAGCTATGCCTAATTTTTAACGAGAAAAGATAAAAAATTTGGAGAATAATAAAAAAATTGAAAAACAAAAATTGATATCATTGTTTATGCTCATTGCGTAGCTAATTTAAAAGGGCTTTCCAAATATATAAAATTTATAAAAATACGACTTGTAGTTTGAAATATACGAGATTTTAAATATATAAAAATGCATTTCTTTGTTGTGCCCTTTCTTTTTGGTTTATTTACGAAAATGTCTAATACCTTATTCCCCTTCCTCTTTGGTTTATTTACTTAAAATGTCTAAATGAAAAAGGTAAAATTTGATTTAGAGGGACATCTTAGTCTTTTCCAGTGTCCGGACCAAAATTCAATCTTTTTGTGTAATTGAAAAAAAATGTCACGCTCACATTGACAAAAAAGTCACCATATATAGAGTCCTCCTCGCCGCTCGTTCGGCCTAATTACTAGGATCAAATTAACTTATCGTCTTTTATTCAGAAAAAGGTTTGACTGAGTAAGATTTAATCAGAACTTGCATTGACTGTAGATCCACAAGGGTTTAGAGCTAGAAAGTATAAAGTCTTTTAATTATATATACAGAAAATCCTATATTTCCCAAAATAAAAATTACCAGTAGTATAAAAATAAAATCGGTTCCCAAACGCACCCACAAGTATCCGCCTGTAGATTGGTAGGTGGGTTGAATCAGGTTAAGTGAATTTCCGTAAAACAAGCTGTTTGAAAAGAAAACAAGAACCCATATCATTCTTGCAATTGATATTGAATGGAGCATCTTAGTATGGAACTCATTGGCATCAACAGACAAACTTGAGACCCAAACACGCGAAAAGGTGCTGTAAACTACGACCCAATCAATTAAAACCATGTCTACTTTTAAGGCATAGCTAGATTCACTATCATTCCTTGAAACACTATTTTAAAAGTTGTCAAGTTCGATAACTGTCATGTGATCAAGCAAAAACCAGTTTATGAATTCATGGATTTCTTATCCGAGCTTGATTATATCCCAACGAGTTTTACAGCTAAGCAACAATTGATTATATCCAACTAGATGTAGTTACAGATAATCTATGATATTTACAACCAAGCTTCACGATTTTACGTACTAACATATTTTGCTTTAAATTTTAGATGATGATGAAATATTGAGAGTTATCTCCGTTGGTCAAAAGAAACAAATAATAACAGGAAGAGCAACTCATATACGGGCCTTAGTCCGATACTCCCTCCGTTCCGATTTACTTGACGTTATAGAGTTTTTCATGGATATTAAGAAATATCAGAGAGAGTAAAATCTTTCCAATAATACCCATATTAATTCCCACTTAAAAGTTAAATAACGTAGTTTTGTGTTTCTAGAATATAGGGAAAGTTATCAATCCCGTACTTGTAGATTGTTTTTGAGATTGAATGCTAAGTTGATGAAATACCTATACAAGCAATTGTTGCAGAATTAAAATATCAATTAAGTTGATGAAATACCTATATTATTGTTTATGGGTAAAAATCGTTTCTGCCGATTTCGGTAAATTCGGTAGGTGAGTGAGAAACTGGTTCAAACCCTAAACAAATGTGCTGCACGTGAGCACTTTATAGATTCGAGAGATCAATCTGATACAAGTCGAGCCTAAACCAAGAAATGGCCGTTCCGGACTTGCTTCGGTCACAAAGTGGAGGAGAAGGGTTGATTTGGGGAGGAAGCCAAGAAAGGTGTTGAGACGAGAACACCGGGAGAGTAGTATCTCGACTTGTGGAATCGCTTGCAAAGTGAAAGCTTTTGGAGAGCTTGCAAAGTTGCCTTTTCTCGAGAGTGTAGTATTTTTCTCCCGCCCGAGAATTGTTGTGCGGTGGAAATAGATAAGACCTATTTATACAAGTCGAGATTGAAACGCACCCTGGCCTCATGAAGGAAGAGAGTAAAGGGTGAAATAATGAGAGGAGGTGGTAACCACAAGGTGTTTATGGGTGAAAACGTTTTCGCCATTATTTCCTCATTTATTTGACCGCTTTATTCCTTTTCACGCTTTCTTAATGTGAGCGTAGTGTACGGTGGTAAGTCATGACCGCCAAACCAAAACCCTCGAAAGCATCCCCCGGTTGTGTTGATATCTCGAGTGTTGGTTGCACCTTGAGTACAAGTGGCGCCGCTAGTGGCGTGTGTGGCATGTGCCATTGGCATGTGCGGAATTCCCTTGTTGCGGGTTGTACCGCGCGCAAGTGGCAATGCTGTGAGTGGCGTAGTGGCGTGCGTGGCATGTGCGGAATTCCTTGGTGGTAGGTTGTACGTTGAGTGTAAGTGGCAATGCCGAGGAGATGCTAGTGGCGTGTGTGGCATGTGCCAATGGCATGTGCGGAATGCCTTGGTGTTAGGTTGCATGGTTTGCAAGTTAGGCTACCGGCGTGTGTGTTTGGCATGTGCCAATGGCATGTGCGGAATGCCTTGGTGGTAGGTTGCACGGTTTGCAAGTTAGGCTACCAGCATGTGTGTTTGGCATGTGCCAATGGCATGTGCGGAATGCCTTGGTGGTAGGTTGCACGGTTTGCAAGTTAGGCTACCAGTGTGTGTTTGGCATGTGCCAATGGCATGCGTGGCCATTAGGGTCATGGCCTTGGTAGGAAAAGCTACCAGCGAGCATGTTGGCATGTGCCAATGGCATGCGTGGTCTAGTTAGGGCCGTGGCCTTGGTAGGAAAAGCTACCGGCGAGCATGTTGGCATGTGCCAATGGCATGCGTGGCCGTTAGGGTCGTGGCCTTGGTAGGAAAAGCTACCGAGCATGTTGTCATGTGCCAATGGCATGCGTGGCCGTTAGAGGGCCGTGGACTTGGTAGGAAAAGCTATCGGGAGCATGTTGGCATGTGCCAATGGCATGCGTGGTCGTTAGGGCGTGGCCTTGGTAGGAAAACCTACCGGCGACGAGCATGTTGGCATGTGCCAATGGCATGCGTGGCCGTTAGGGCCGTGGCTTTGGTAGGAAAAGCTACCGGCGAGCATGTTGGCATGTGCCAATGGCATGCGTGGCCGTTAGGGCGTGGCCTTGGTAGGAAAAGCTACCAGCGAGCATGTTGGCATGTGCCAATGGCATGCGTGGCCGTTAGGGCGTGGCCTTGGTAGGAAAAGCTACCGTGAGCATGTTGGCATGTGCCAATGGCATGCGTGGCCCGTTAGGGCGAGGCCTTGGTAGGAAAAGCTACCCGGCTGAGCATGTTGGCATGTGCCAATGGCATGCGTGGCCGATTAGGGCCGTGGCCTTGGTAGGAAAAGCTACCAGGGAGCACGTTGGCATGTGCCAATGGCATGCGTCGGAAATATGGATTGCAGGCGTGTTGGCCTTGGTAGGAAAAGCTACCATCGAGCATGTTGGCATGTGCCAATGGCATGTGGGCGCATTAGGCGTGGCCTTAAGTAGGAAAAGCTTGTGGAGCATGTTGGCATGTGCCAATGGCATGCGTGGCCGTTAGGGCCGTGGCCTTAGTAGGAAAAGCTACCGAGCATGTTGGAATGTGCCAATGGCATGCGCCATGCGGCCTAGTTGGCCGTGGCCTTGGTAGCCAATGGCAAACGGCTAAATATGGCATGTTGGTATGTGCCAATGGCATGGGTGGCCGGCCATGTTGACCTAGGTTGCATGGTTTGTAAGCCTAGGGCGCTATATTTGGCATGCGCCAATGGCATAGCGGCTTGGAAATATGGCTTGTGGTACGTGTTGGCATGTGCCAATGGAACGCACGGCCATGTTGACCTAGTTGCACATTTTGCAAGCCTAGGGCGCTATATTTGCCATGCGCCAATGGCATAGCGCCTTAGTTTGGCATGGTTGCCAATGAGTGCGATATGTAGTTTGGTTTTGGTGTCAGTCGCCATGGTGCGCAATGTGTGCGGCTTGGTTTTGGCGTTGTTGCCATGGTGCGCAGTGTGCGGCTTGGTTTGGCGTTGTTGCCATGGTGCGCCGGTGCGGCTTGGTTTGACATCGTTGCCATGGTGCGATATGCGGGTTGGTTTTCGTGCATGGTGGCTTGGCTTTTTGGCGTTGTTGCCATGGTGCGCGCATTGTTGTGCGGCTTGGTTTGGCATTGTTGCCATGGTGCTAGCATCATTGCCCGTGGTACGCGGCTTGGTTTGGCATTGTTGCCATGGTGCGCGATGTGCGGCTTGGTTTGGCATTGTTTCCATGGTGCGCAAGTGTGCGGCTTGGTTTGGCATTGTTGCCATGGTGCGCGGTGTGCGGCTTGGTTTTGGAATTAGGGTTCAGTTTTGTGGTCGAAAACCCTAACTGTATTTTGAAAAAATACCCTATTAATTATTTACACCGAGTTAAATGCTCTTAGTTAATGTGTTGCGGGTAACACTAGGTCATGGGGTTTTACGATTTTACCCCCTTGTTTAAAACCACCATCAACATTAAGTCCCCCGCTAGCTCGGAACAGGGGGCTTTGTTGCGAGGTAAGCATAAGATGGTGACAAACTATCAAAAGAAACCGTAAAGAGAATTTAGAGGCTTGTCTCGACCTTTTATAAATAGGATTTGGAATCCTTGCCTCTCGGTAGTTTTGCACAAATCGGGAGGCGGCACAATTGGTGGGGCCGGTGCAGCTTGGGCGACATTGGGAAGTTGGCGTGAGTTGGGAAACCGAGTGTGCAAGCTGGTGGACCGGGCGCAAGGTGTAGAAGCTGTGCGTGCTTGCGGCGGCGTGACTTGGGCGGCCATTGGGAAGTCGGTGCAATTGGTGGGGCCGGTGCAAGGCAAGGAGGGAGTAGGTGTTTCTACGATAGCAAAGTTTCCTTGTTTTGCCTTCCTTCACGCGCGTTTCGATCAGGCATTGTCCATGCTAAAACCGGAAGCGTTATGTCCTCATTGCTTCTTTTCCTTTTTAAGGTTCTGTATTCATACCCAACGTAATTGCATCATCTCCTCGTTTGAGAAAGGGTTCTTCTTGTTGAGTTTCTCTCTTTGTCATGTCGCACGAGACGAACCATCTTCTAACCAACCCGGGTTCTCCAGGTGAAGGCGCGAGGTCGACTCGCAGAGCATCCCAACAAAGGTTATTCGGGTTAAGAAAATCATTCTGGGTATGTTTTCTTCTTCTTTAGTGGACCGACGTACGCTTTACCGCTTGTTTGATGAATGGAAAATTTTCCTTTTGTGTAGAGATATCTTGTTGGAGCATGCGTTAGTGTTATCGACGAGGATGACCTAGTCGTTCCCCTCCTTCAAATCCAACCTTGTTGATCGCTGCCGCGAACTTGGAGAACGCTGATTTAGGGATCTCTTGTCATGAATACCCCTATGCGAGTTCGTCGTTTGGGACTCGTATGAGGTGTCTCTCCTCCAATTATCGGAATGTTAGCGGTTTCTGGTGCGGAAAGAATTCGTGGTCCTTTATACGAGGATATGGAAGACATGCGGCCATATCGCTACCGGGAGCGCAGAGTGAAGTGATGTTCGTCCACCTTGGTTTCCGTAGTGAACTGTCTTTTGCCAATGATTGCTGAGATGGAGAATACATCCATCCGTGCATTGCAGAAAGTTAGCCATTCAAAGGTGGGAGAACATGGTGTCCACTCGTGAATTCTTGGAGTTTAATATCATCTGGTTGCGGCATCGTCTCAATATTGTGAAAGTCGACAGATCTGGTATTCTTGCTGGTGTGACCTGCCACAAAACCATCTGCCGGGAAGAGGAGAAAGCTTTGGCCTTGGAGTCTCGAGGATTGAAGATTTAACTCGAGACTTGAAGAGTAGGAATTTTGATGCAGCATGTTAGGGAAGTGATTAGGCGTAGTATGCCTTAAGCCACTTTCCGTTGATGATCGGTCTCTAGCTTTCCCCATCTTCTTTGATAATCTTATAGTAACCACCGTCATACGCTTTAGTGATTATGTACGACCCTTCCCATTTGGGAGAAAACTTTGGTGCCGATGCATCTTCTTTGGATGTGACACTCGGGATGCTCTTAAATTACATGATGACATATTCGGATAGTGCGGAGTTCCTGGATCCTCCGCGGCCTCATAAAGTGTTGAAGGCGTCTTCTAGACAGAGAGGTGATGATATTCTTGCGCTGCACCCTTGAAGAGTAGAGGACCTTGTTGTGGGTAAGGATTTTTGGTAGACGTGTCTTCGGAGCTTTGACAGTGAAGGGATCCCATGTATATCTTTCGTCCTCAAGTATGGTTTACGTGTTTCCATCTTTGTAGTAAATGTCTTTGCACGCGGTGAAGCTCGTTGGTATCAACGAATGAGGGGCCTGAGTTCTTGGTAGGAGATGTAATCGGGAGAAACTACATTGTCGTGGTAACAAAGTAGGTTGGGCGATATTCTATGGGCTTCCGTGGAAGTAAAAGGATTGGTCGGATGCGTAAGAGAGCAAACCGTCCATGATCACGAGTTTTGGCGAGATGGATTAAAAGGTGTCCATGACTACGAAGATTGGTGGTTGTGACTATGTTCCTTGATATGAGGAGTGTGGCACGACCCTTTGCAGGAAGGAGTGGCGCAAGCGAACGTTGAAGCGAAGCTAACTGGAGAATGTTGATGTGTAGCTAACGGAGAGAACGTTGATGCGAGCTATACGGAGAGAACGTTGAAATGACATCATTTTGCGGAACTCGACATCGACATCCTCAAGAGAACAGAGGTTAGGAGTCCCCGATTACATCTATCGATCGTGCTTTCTAGGGAGAGGTTGGGGTTTGGGAACGGCTTTCCCTCGGCCGGAAACGCCCGTTTCCCGATGCGGTGCGGTTGAGGGGTGCAAATATTTCTTGACGCTTACGCCTTGGGGAAATATAGAATCTCACATAACTCGTTTCATCATAGACCGTACGACTTTGTGGTCGAAGTTTCCATTGTGCGGAAGAAGTGTCTCCGTGAACTCGGGAGAGTTGTTGATTTCCCTTGCTTTCGATTTTGGAGAAGTCTTTCCCGATCTTCCGTGTGACGAAATTGGATTGTTTATCCCCTTCTACTTGGGCGTTCAAGAGCAACGCGAGCCTCTTCATCTATAAACGCACGTCCCGTCGAAGTATCTTTTGTCTTTTCATCAAATCAACAGTGCTAAAAGGAGGTCCGCTTCTTAGGATCTTCCAAAGTATCTTGCCCACGATGGTGGAGTAGCGTCTCGGTGACGGTTGGAGCTTCCATGCTTGAAGAACCGTTGGGGTGGCGGAAGTGGATCTGGTTCCGGTGACCATAAGTGTATCGTGCGAGATGATGACACGGTTTTGATCACGAAGTGCTGGAGCCATGGAGCTGTTTCGAAGGGCGAGGATGGTGGCCGGAAGGGCGCAAGATGTTAGCGTTGGAAGGATGCAACCGTTATCACAAAGTGTGGCACTCGCGGGCTGGGATGCGCGTGCGGCATGTGTGCCCGGCAAGCGCGGCAAGCGCATGCAAGCGTCGCATGCGCAAGCGCATCGTAAGCGCATCCTGGGAACGCATCTGGTAGGCGCATTTGGATCATCTTGGAATGGGCGCCGACTTGGCGTGGACGATGGTTAGGCATGGACCTCGCTTGGATTTCGGTATGGTGTGGACCATTGGTTTCTTCACATACGTAGCTCAAATGTGAAATCCTTTCCTTATTCAAATTCCAAAAGGTGTTATGCTTATGAAATGGGTTGGCTCCCCTTTTACCGTAGCTTTGTTATCACGTCATGGTGTTAGCGGTAGCGTGGTAGTGATAAAGTGGGCAAGCATATTCCATCTATGTACTCCCGTTTCTCTTTCAATTTGTTTTATTGTTTTCTTGTCTGGTGTAAACCGTAGCCATAGGTATACCTTTTCATAAACTTGTGGAAATACTTCATCATAAATAATTCTTCAAATGTCACCGTAGTAACAAATAGTGACGGGTAATTATTATTGTGCAAAGTAGGTAACGGGTAGGTGAAATTTTTTTTTTTGAAAGGCAAACAAAGCGGGTTTATGGTTTTTTGTCTTCCTAGATTTCTTGGGTTGATAGATAAATGTTACCTTGATGTTTGGGTTATTCTTTTTGGATTCAATTGTTTAGGAGTTGATTGTTTTAGTTATGATTGAAAATGACGCAAACATCCCGGAAAACCATGGAACCGTATGTTGGTAGATGATATGGGATGAAACATAACATGGATATCGGTTTATCATAACTTGAAAAAGCAAACCACATATTTTTGTGTAGATAAGACTTACTCGGTTTTTTGAAACATGAGTCATGGGAAGTCCCCAATCTTAGAATCGTTCTTTGAGTTGTCGGATAATCGTGCCAGTTAATCCCGGGCGGATCTAGCTTCGTGAGAAGTCCCCTGAGAAGTCCCTTGTCATGTCATGACTTATAATCGAGCCGTCGAGTAACCGAGTCGGAGTGGATTTCCTTCCTCTACCATATTGACGCCCGGGTCGAAGAATGAGATCGGTTGAAAATTGACATTGTAACCGAAAGATCGAACCTCCCACTCGTGGTCGCCAATTGTTTATGGGTAAAAATCGTTTCCGCCGATTTGATTAAATTCGGTAGGTGAATAAGAAACTGGTTCAAACCCTAAACAAATTTGCTGCACGTGAGCACTTTATAGATTCGAGAGATCAACTGCACAAGTCGGCCTAAAACCAAGAAATGGCCGTTCCAGACTTACTTCGGTCACAAAGTGGAAGAGAAGGGTTGATTTGGGGAGGGAAGCCAAGAAAGGTGTTGAGACCATAATAATTCCGGGAGAGTAGTGTCTCGACTTGTATCGAGAAAGTGGAAGAAAGCTTGCAAGAGATGAAAGCTTTTGGAGAGCTTGCAAAGTTGCCTTTTCGAGAGTGTAGTATTTTCTCCCGACCGAGACTTGTTGTCTCGGTGGAAATAGATAAGACCTATTTATACAAGTCGAGATTGAAACGTACCCTTGGCCTCATGAAGGAAGAGAGTAAAGGGTGAAATAATGAGAGGAGGTGGTAACGCAAGGTATTTATGGGTGAAAACGTTTTCACCATTATTTCCTCATTTATTTGACCGCTTTATTCCTTTTCACGCTTTCTTAATGTGAGCGTAGTGTACGGTGCAAGATGTGACCGCCAAACCAAAACCCTGGAAAAGCATCCCCCAGTTTGTGTTGATATCTCGAGTGTTGGTTGCACCTTGAGTGCAAGTGGCTGCTAATGGCGCGTGTGGCATGTGCCATTGGCATGTGCGGAATGCCCTTGTTGCGGGTTATACTTCGAGCGCAAGTGGCAATGCCAGAGCTGCTAGTGACGTGCGTGGCATGTGCCATGGCATGTGCGGAATTCCTTGGTGGTAGGTTGTGCGTTGAGTGTAAGTGGCAATGCCGAGCTGCTAGTGGCGTGTGTGGCATGCCAATGGGAATGCCTTGGTGTTAGGTTGCATGGTTTGCAAGTTAAGCTACCGGCGTGTGTGTGTTTGGCATGTGCCAATGGCATTTGCGGAATGCCTTGGTGGTAGGTTGCACGGTTTGCAAGTTAGGCTACCAGCGTGTGTGTTTGGCATGTGCCAATGGCATGTGCGCAATACCTTGGTGGTAGGTTGCACGGTTTGCAAGTTAGGCTACCAGAGTGTGTGTTTGGCATGTGCCAATGGCATGCATGGCCGTTAGGGCCGTGGCCTTGGTAGGAAAAGCTACCAGCGAGCATGTTGGCATGTGCCAATGGCATGCGTGGCCGTTGGTGGACGTGGCCTTGGTAAGAAAAGCTACCCGGCGAGCATGTTGGCATGTGCCAATGGCATGCGTGGCCGTTAGGGCCGTGGCTTTGGTAAGAAAAGCTACCAGCGAGCATGTTGGCATGTGACAATGACATGCGTGGCCGTTAGGGATGTGGCCTTGGTAGGAAAATCTACCAGCGAGCATGTTGGCATGTGCCAATGGCATGCGTGGCCGTTAGGGCCGTGGCCTTGGTAGGAAAAGCTACCAGCGAGCATGTTGGCATGCCATTGGCATGCGTGGCGTTAGGGTAGTGGCCTTGGTAGTAAAAGCTACCCGGAGCATGTTGGCATGTGCCAATAGCATGCGTGGCCGACTTGACCTTAGTAGGAAACGTTTTTGCAAGCCTAGGGTGCTATATTTGGCATGTGCCAATGGCATAATGGCTTGGAAATATGGATTGGTAGGTGCGTGTTGGCATGTGCCATGTTGGCATGTCAGGGCCATGTTGAACTAGTTACACGTTTTAGGAGCCTAGGGCGCTATATTTGGCATGTGCCAATGGCATAGCGGCTTGGAAATATGGCTTGTAGGTGCGATGTTGGCATGTGCCAATGGCACATACGGCCATGTTGACCTAGTTGCACATTTTGCAAGCCTAGGGCGCTATATTTGCATGTGCCAATGGCATAGCGGCTTGGAAATATGGCTTGTGGTACGTTTTGGCATGTGCCAATGGCACGTACGGCCATGTTGACCTAGTTGCACGTTTTGCAAGCCTAGGGGCGCTATATTTGGCATATGCCAATGGCATAGCGGCTTGGAAATATGGATTGTGGTACAGCGTTGGCATGTGCCAATGGCACGACGTGGCCATGTTGACCTAGTTGCACGTTTTGCAAGCCTAGGGCGCTATATTTGGCATGTGCCAATGGCATAGCGGCTTGGAAATATGGCTTGTGGTACGTGTTGGCATGTGCCAATGGCACATACGGCCATGTTGACCTAGTTGCACATTTTGCAAGCCTAGGGCGCTATATTTGGCATGTGCCAATGGTATAGCGCTTGGTTTGGCATGGTTGCCAATGAGCACGATATGTAGTTTGGTTTTGGCGTCGTTCGCCATGGTGCATGGGGATGTGCGGCTTAGTTTTAGCGTTGTTGCCACGGTGCTGCAGTGTGCGGCTTGGTTTGGCATCGTTGCCATGGTGCGCCAGTGTGCGGCTTGGTTTTGGCGTTGTTTGCCATGGTGCGCGAGTGTGCGGCTTGGTTTAGCGTTGTTGCCATAGTCTTGCGTGTGCGGCTTGTTTTGGCATTGTTGTCTTTGTGCGCGGTGTGCGGCTTGGTTTTGGCGTCGTTGCCATGGTGCGCGGTATGCGGCTTGGTTTGGCATCGTTGCCATGGTGCGGTGTGCGGCTTGTTTTTAGCATTGTTGCCGGTGCGATGTGCGGCAGTTTGGCATTATGCCATGGTGCGCGATGTGCGGCTTGGTTTTGGAATTAGGGTTCTGTGTCGAAAACCCTAATCTGGTATTTTGAAAAAATACCCCTATTAATTATTTACACCTGAGTTAAATGCTCTTAGTTAATCTCATTGCTTCCTTTCCTTTTTTAAGGTTCTGTATTCATACCCAACGTAATTGCATCATCTCCCTCGTTTGAGAAAAGGTTCTTCTTGTTGAGTTTCTCTCTTTGTCATGTCGCACAGAGCCGAACCATCTTCTAACCACCGGGTTCTCCAGGTGAAGGCGCGAGGTCCGACTTCCGCGCAGGAGCATCCCAACAAAGGTTATTCGGGTTAAGAAAATCATACCGGTATGTTTTCTTCTTCTTTGGTGAACCGACGTACGCTTTACCGCTTGTTTTATGAATGAAAAATTTTCCTTTTGTGTAGAGATATCTTGTTGGAGCATGCGTTAGTGTTATCGACGAGGATGACCTAGTCGTTCCCCTCCCTTCAAATCCAACCTTGTTGATCTTCGGGCCACAGACTTGGAGAACGCTCGATTTAGGGCTCTCTTTGTTATGAATACCCCTATGTGTTCGTCGTTTAGGACTCGTATGAGGTGTCTCTCCTCCAATTATCGGAATATTAGCGGTTTCCTGGTGCGGAAAGAATTCGTGGTCCTTTATACGAGGATATGGAAGACATGCGGCCATATCGCTACCAGGAGCGCACAAGAAGTGATGTTCGTCCGCGTTGGTTTCCTAGTGGAACCGTCTTTTGCCAATGATTGCCGAGATGGAGAATACGTCCATCCGTGCCGTTGCGAGTTAGCCATTCAAAGGTGGAGAACATGGTGTCCACAGCAGAATTCTTGGAGTTTAATATCATCCTGGTTGCGGCATCGTATCAATATTGTGAAAAGTCTACGTATCTGGTATTCTTCTTTGGTGTGATTCCCGCCACGTAAAACCATGCCTAAGAGAGAAAGCTTTGTCCTTGGAGTCTCGGAGGATTGAAGATTTAACTCGAGACTTGAAGAGTAGGAATTTTTGATGTAGCATGTTGCAGGGAAGTGATTAGGCGTAGTATGCCTTAAGCCACTTTCCGTTGATGACTGTCTCTATCTTTCCCCATCTTCTTTGATAATCTTGTAGTAACCACTGTCATACGCTTTAGTGATTATGTGTACGCCCTTCCCATTTGGGAGAAAACTTGATGTCGATGCATCTTCTTTGGATGTGAAACTAGGATGCTCGAAATGACATGATGTACATGTTCTGGATGGTGCAGTTCTGGATCCTCCGCGGCCTCATAAAGTGTTGAAGGCGTCTTCTAGACGAGAGAGGTGATGATATTCTTGCGCGCACCCTTGAAGAGTAGAGGACCTTGTTGTGGGTAAGGATTTTTGTAGATCTGTGTCTTGAGCTTTGACAAAGAAGGGATCCCATGTATATCTTCCGTCCTCAAGTATGGTTTAAGTGTTTCCATCTTTGTAGTAATTGGCATGCGGTGAAGCTCTGGCCGGGTATCAACGAATCGGGGGAAACAGTTCTTGGTAGGAGATGTAATCGGAGAAACTACATTGTCGTGGTAACAAAGTAGGTTGACTGATATTCTATGGGCTTCCGTGGAAGTAAAAGGATTGGCCGGATGCGCAAGCGAGCAAGCTGTCCATGATCACGAGTTTGGCGAGATGGATTAAAAGGTGTCCATGACTACGAAGATTACCGGTATTGACTATGTTCCTTGATATGAGGAGTGTGGCGGCACGACCGCTGCGTGAAGGAGTGGCGTTGAAGCGAACGTTGAAAACGAAGCCAGGAGAATGTTGATGTATAGCTACTTCTCGGGAGAGAACGTTGATGCGAGCTACTCGAGAGAACGTTGAAATTACATCTTGCAACTCTCGAGAGCCTTGGCTACCATTTTGAAGTCGGAGGCTGGCGTCACGTTCTGTCAAACTCGACATCACTCAAGAGAACAGAGGTTAGGAGTCCCCATTACATCTATCGATCGTGCTTTCTAGGTGAGGTTGGGTTTGGGAGCGGCTTTCCGGGCCGGGAAACGCCGCTTTCCCGATGCGGTGCGGTTGAGGGGTGCAAATATTTCGACGCTACGCCTTGGGGAAATATAGAATCTCACATAATTGTTCATCATAGCACGTACGACTTTGTGGTCGAAGTTTCCATTGTGCGGAAGAAGTGTCTCCGTGAACTCGGGAGAGTTGTTGATTTCCCTTGCTTTCGAATTTGGAGAAGTCTTTCTGATCTTCCGTGTGACGAAATTGGATTGCTTATCCTTCTCTCTGGCTGTTCAAGAGCAACGCGAGCGTCTTCATCTATAAACGCGCCTCTTCAAGTATCGTTTGTCTTTTCATCAAATCAACATGCTAAAAGGATGCTCGGCTTCTTCCGGATCTTCCAGTATCTTGCCCTGATGGTGGAGTAGCGTGTCTGGTGACGGTTGAAGCTTCCATGCTTGAAGAACCGTTGGGGTGGCGGAAGTGGATCTGGTTCTGGTGATCGTAAGTGTATCGTGCAGAGATGACACGGTTTTGATCACGAAGTCTTTGGAGCCATGGGCGTTTGAAGGGCGAGGATGGTCCGGAAGGGCGAAAGATGTTATTTCGAAGGATGCAACCGTTATCACAAAGTGTGGCATCATGGCTGGGATGCGCTGCGGCATGTGTGCCTCGGCATGTGCGTCCGGTAAGCGCGTCCGGCAAGCGTTTACGGCATGCGCGTACGGCAAGCGCACGTAAGCGTGATCGGGGGAACATCTCGGTAGGGCCTGGATCATCTTGGAATGGGCGCCGACTTGGCGTGGACGATGGTTAGGCATGGACGGCGGCTTGGATTTCGGTATGGTGTGGACCATTGGCTTCTTCCCATACGTAGCTCAAACAGGAAATCCTTTCCTTATTCAAATTCCAAAAGGTGTTATGCTTATGAAATGGGTTGGCTCCCCTTTTACCTCGTAGCTTTGTTATCACGTCATGGTGTTAGCGGTAGCGTGGTAGTGATAAAGTGGGCAAGCATATTCCAAATATGTACTCAACCGTTTCTCTTTCAATTTTTTTTATTGTTTTCTTGTCTTTGGTGTAAACCGTAGCCATAGGTATACCTTTCATAAACTTGTGGAAATACTTCATCATAAATAATTCTTCAAATGTCGGTAGTAACGCTCCGCTAATAGTGAGGTAATTATTATTGTGCAAAGTAGGTATGTACGGGTAGGTGAAATTTTTTTTTGAAAGGCAAACAAAGCGCCTGGTTTATGGTTTTTTGTCTTCCTAGATTTCTTGGGTTGATAGATAAATGTTACCTTGACAGTTTGGGTTATTCTTTTTGGATTGAATTGTTTAGGAGTTGATTGTTTTAGTTATGATTGAAAATGACGCAAACATCCCAGGAAAACCATGGAACCGTATGTTGGTAGATGATATGGGATGAAACATAACATGGCTATCGGTTTTATCATAACTTGAAAAAGCAAACCACGTATTTTTTTGTCTAGATAAGACTTACTCGGTTTCTCAGAATAGTCATGGGAAGTCCCCAATCTTCCGAATCGTTCTTTGAGTTGTCGGATAATCGTGCCGTTAATCCCGGGCGGATCTTTGCTTCTTGTGAGAAGTCCCCTGGCCGCCCCTTGTCATGTCATGACTTATAATCGAGTAATCGAGTAACCGAGTCGGAGTGGATTGCCTTCCTCTACCATCTTGACGTCTGGTCAAGAATGAGATCGTTGGTTGAAAGTTGACATTGTAACCGAAAGATCGAACCTCCCACCGTGGTCGCCAATTGTTTATGGGTAAAAATCGTTTCGCCGATTTCGGTAAGTTCAGAGTGAGTGAGAAACTGGTTCAAACCCTAAACAAATGTGTTGCACATGAGCACTTTATAGATTCAAGAGATCAACTGCACAAGTCGGCCTAAACCAAGAAATGGCCGTTCCAGACTTGCTTCGGTCACAAAGTGGAAGAGAAGGGTTGATTTGGGGAGGAAGCCAAGAAAGGTGTTGAGACCAGAACAGTTTCGGGGAGAGTAGTGTCTCGACTTGTATCGTAAAGTGGAAGCTTGGGAAGCTTGCAAGAGATGAAAGCTTTTGGAGAGCTTGCAAAGTTGCCTTTTCCGAGAGTGTAGTATTTTTCTCCCGACCGAGACTTGTTGTCCGGTGAAAAGAGTAAGACCTATTTATACAAGTCGAGATTGAAACGTACCCCTGGCCTCATGATGGAAGAGAGTAAAGGGTGAAATAATGAGAGGAGGTGGTAACCGCAAGGTGTTTATGGGTGAAAACATTTTCACCCTTATTTAGTCATTTATTTGACCGCTTTATTCCTTTTCACACTTTATTAATGTGAGCGTAGTGTACGCCGTAAGTCATGACCGCCAAACCAAAACCCCAGAAAGCATCCCCCGCTTTGTTGATATCTCGAGTGTTGGTTGCACCTTGAGTGCAAGCGGCACATTAGTGGCACGTGTGTGGCATGTGCGGAATGCCCTTGTTGCGGGTTGTGCTTCGAGCGCAAGTGGCAATGCCGTAGCTGCTAGTGGCGTGCGTGGCATGTGCCAATGGCATGTGCGGAATGCCTTGGTGGTAGGTTGTACGTTGAGTGTAACTGGCAATACCAGAGATGCTAGTGGCGTGTGTGGCATGTGACAATGGCATGTGCGGAATGCCTTGGTGGTAGGTTGCACGGTTTGCAAGTTAGGCTACGTGTGTGTGTTTGGCATGTGCCAATGGCATTTGCGAATGCCTTGGTGGTAGGTTGCACGGTTTGCAAGTTAGGCTACCGGGCGTGTGTGTTCGGCATGTGCCAATGGCATGTGCGAATGCCTTGGTGGTAGGTTGCACAGTTGCAAGTTAGGCTGCAGTGTGTGTTTGGCATGTGCCAATGGCATGCGTGGTAGATTAGGGCCGTGGCCTTGGTAGGAAAAGCTACCAACGAGCATGTTGGAATGTGCCAATGGCATGCGTGGCCATTAGGGCCGTGGCCTTGGTAAGAAAAGCTACCAGCGAGCATGTTGGCATGTGCCAATGGCATGCGTGGCCGTTAGGGCCGTGGCTTTAGTAAGAAAAGCTACCAGCGAGCATGTTGGCATGTGCCAATGGCATGCGTGGTCCGTTAAGGCCGGCTTTAGTAGGAAAAGCTACCGGCGAGCATGTTGGCATGTGCCAATGGCATGCGTGGCCGTTAGGGCCGTGGCCTTGGTAGTAAAAGCTACCAGTGAGCATGTTGGCATGTGCCAATGGCATGCGTGGCCGTTAGGGCGTGGCTTTGGTATGAAAAGCTACCAGCGAGCATGTTGGCATGTGCCAATGGCATGCGTGGCCGTTAGGGCCGTGGCCTTGGTAGGAAAGGCTACCAGCGAGCATGTTGGCATGTGCCAATGGCATGCGCGGCGTTAGGGACGTGGCCTTGTAGGAAAAGGCATGTGCCAATGGCATGCGTGGGCAGATTAGGGCGTGGCCTTGAAGGAAAAGCTACAGCGAGCATGTTGGCATGTGCCAATGGCATGCGAGGCGACTTGACCTAGTTGCGCGTTTTTGCAAGCCTAGGTGCTATATTTGGCATGTGCCAATGGCATAGCTATTGAAATATGAATTGTGGTACGTGTTGGCATGTGCCAATGGCACGATGCGGCCATGTTGACCTAGTTGCACGTTTTGCAAGCCTAGGGCGCTATATTTGGCATGTGCCAATGGCATAGCGGCTTGGAAATATGGCTTGTGGTACGTGTTGGCATGTGCCAATGGCACATACGGCCATGTTGACCTAGTTGCACGTTTTGCAAGCCCTAGGGCGCTATATTTGGCATGTGCCAATGGCATGGCGGCTTGGAAATGTGGCTTGTGGGTACGTGTTGGAATGTGCCAACGGCACGCACGGCCATGTTGACTTAGTTGCACGTTTTGCAAGCCTAGGGCGCTATATTTGGCATGTGCCAATGGCATAGCGGCTTGGAAATATGGCTTGTGGTACGTGTTGGTATGTGCCAATGGCACGCACGGCCATGTTGACCTAGTTGCACGTTTTGCGAGCCTAGGGCGCTATATTTGGCATGTACCAATGGCATAGCGGCTTGGAAATATGGCTTGTGGTACGTGTTGGCATGTGCCAATGGCACATACGGCCATGTTGACCTAGTTGCACGTTTTATGAGCCTAGTGGCGCTATATTTGGCATGTGCCAATGGTATAGCGGCTTGGTTTGGCATGGTTGCCAATGAGTGCGATATGTAGTTTGGTTTTGGCGTCGCTGCCATGGTGCGCGAGTGTGCGCTTGGTTTTGGCATCGTTGCCACGTGCGCGGTGCAGCGGCTTGGTTTGGCATCGTTGCCATGATGCGAAATGTGCGGCTTGGTTTTAGCGTCGTTGCCATGGTGTGATTATGCGGTTTTGGTTTTAGCGTCGTTGCCATGGTGCGCAGTGTGCGGCTTGGTTTGGCATTATTGCCTTGGTGCGCAGTGTGCGGCTTGGTTTTGGCGTCGTTGCCATGGTGCGGAGTATGCGGCTTGGTTTGGCATCGTTGCCATGGTGCGTAGTGTGCGGCTTGGTTTGGCATTGTTGCCATGGTACGCAGTGTGCGGCTTGGTTTGGCATTGTTGCCATGGTGCGCAGTATGCGGCTTGGTTTGGCATTGTTTCCATGGTGCGCGGTGTGCGCTTGGTTTGGCATTGTCGCCATGGTGCGCGGTGTGCGCTTGGTTTTGGAATTAGGGTTCGCGGTGCCGAAAACCCTAATCCAAGTATTTTGAAAAAAATACCCCTATTAATTATTTACACCTGAGTTAAATGCTCTTAGTTAATGTGTTGCGGGTAACACTAGGTCATGGGGTTTTACGATTTTACCCCTTGTTTAAAAACCACCATCAACACCAGGATAAAACTTCCTGTTGCAAGTATTGTTAGCACTACAATACTTGCCCACTCTTACGAACTCAACGGAAAGCACGGAAGAAAAGAAAAAAAACACACGAGAGGAGAGAGACGAAAAGAAGAGGATAGTAGCTCTTACGGACACAAATTGAAATGAAGAACTCGAGTGGTTTATATAGGGAGAAGAGAGAGGTCGAATTGATTGTGTATTAAGAGCGAATTAATGAGAGAATAATCAGAATTAAAGACAAAAATGAATTCGAATTAATTCAAGATTTTTTCAAAATGGTAATAAAACGACCATGCACATTATGTCGACACAAGAAAAATGGAAAGAAATAATTTCCAACGGGTCATACGCCCCCACAATTAAGACAATTTATTTTGATTTTCAAAATGTTTAGGAAATAATTCAAAAGAATTTTCCAAAAAGATTAGTCTTGGTTGACTTGTCCATGGCGGAAGCACGAGCCCTAAGCCCAAACCTTGGTGAAGACAAAATATTTCGCCCCACCCGTTCCACCCACATTGTTTCAATTAACTATCCATAAAGGAATAACTATATAGTGGAACTCCTCTTTGGGCTTATACCCAATGTGGGACTAAAGGTTCTATTTCATTCACTCATATGAAAAATGAGTAAGAGCTCTTAGAGACCCAAAGGTTCTAAGTTCCATTCCCACCAAAACCATAAAATCAAAACATTAAAAACTCATTTTCCCAACAGATATTTGCTTAACAATTTTGGAATTTTATCATTAAAGTAAAGGCCTATGTACAGTGAAGATACAAATCAAATTTTTGATCTTGATTCTTTTTATGAAGCATTTTTATGAGGCCCCACTATTAATCGTGAACTTGAACAATAGTCAGATTTTGATGCTTTTGATTTTTTTTTTGAGCAACGAGGGAAGACGTCGAATGGCTATAGAGTATTTTAATTTAACCCTTAAAATTAAAGGAAAAAGTAAGAACGCGAAATTGGGGAAATAAAAAGGAATTGGGGGATATTGATTACTTCTCCCAACCCATGGTGTGTGTTAAGGGGTGATTTTTGGGTATGAAAATACTAAAATACCCTTTGGTTAATTAAAAAACATTATGAAAAGACCAGAATACCCTTTCTACTAAAACATTAAAATCAAAAACCAAATTCATATCCCCATTTCCCTAAATCAGTACCGCCACAGTAAGGGTTAGGTTCTGAATTTTTTTTTTTCCATCGTTCTTCATCGTTCTTCGTCGATTCAAAAATTTCTTCGTCGATTAACCAACCCGAATCATAAACAATGCCTCCACGAAAGAAACCAAATGCCCAATGGAACTCAACAAAAACAGGCGGAAAGACTTGCTAAGATTGCTCAAGAGCAAGAACACGAAGAAGCAACGTTATCTGACGATCAACTACTCAAATATATGGCTTCTGTGAGAAGGTAAGTCATTTAAAACTACTTTGATCTATGGCAATGGGTTTAGGTTAGAATCGCGAAACCTAACTCAAACAGTTGAGTTTGAGAGAGTACCGGCATTGAAATTCGTACAGAATACAAAGGTTAGGTTTTGTGTTAGACATTCAATCTATGATGAATACGGTGCCGGTTTACAACCCCAGAATAACGGAGACTGAATTTTCACTACCGGCATTCAATCTATGATGAATACAAGTGCTTGAGTTTTTAGTACCGGCAGTGTTTGATAATAATTCGTGTATGGGGTATTGGACTTAAAACATACGGAGAAGAGTTTATGAATTTGCTACCTGAGGCATTGTTTTTGGATTCATTCCATGCGGTGTTGAGTAGTGCGACATTCGTTTATAATAATTCGAGCATCTTGGTAGTGTACTTAAAACATACGAGAGTTTATGAATTTGTCACCGATGCGGCATAGATTTTTGGTTTCATTACATGCCGGTTATGGTACCAGCATTCTTTTTAATAATTCGAGCATGCAGTAGTGGACTTAAAACATACGGGAACATTGTCAATGATCAGCAGGCATAGAGTTTGGGTTGCATTTTATGCAGGTAGTTAGTGACCAAGACCTTGTCGATAGTCAATGTCTTCTTAGGAACATGGTACCGGCGTGGTTTAGTTTAAGGTATGCAATGCGGTACTAAAACTGAAAGGTGAGTTGTCTTATTATATTCATTGCTTTACGTGTGCTTACGATATAGGTCAAAAGCAAAGGAAGCCAACAAAAGAAAAAATAAAGATCATCACTAAGAGAAGAAGGAAGGACGGTCTTGATACTCTCAGTCTCTACCTCCTCGAGGGAAAGATGAAGGTCGTAAGATACGTTTGGGGCTGGTACAAGAGGGATAATTTGGGAGAGTGGTATTGACCGTAGTCGACTTGCAAACCGTGAGCGGGATGATCAAGATGAACCGGATGAAGGAGAAAGTCAATTAGCAAGCCAAAGCGAAGTTGGTGGCCCAAGTCAACAACTAACACAAGGCAAATGGCAAGAAGTGGGAAGGGCAACGTCAAAGTGAAAGTTAAGGGTTCTCACCTTCCTCACATTGATGACATGATTCCTGACCTTGAACGTGGTAGAATTTGGGCGAAGCTCCGGAACTGAAAACACTATTTGGATACAAGCACTCGTGGGCTCGACTATCTATCAAACCTATGTAAGCATTTTCTATCTTGTACATATGTATTGTTGTGTATTTATGTAAAATCTCTTAATTGTATTGTCTCTCCTAATTGTATTGTCTCTCTTAATTGTATTGTTGTGTATTTATGTAAAATCTCTTAATTGTTCTTTTCCTTGTATTTCCCACTTGTCTCGCAAGCCATCTCAAAACGCCTCTTCGAACCTTCGGTGTTCCTCACCAACACACACATGTTCTTAAGAGCCGTCTCTTTAGCCCAATCGATTGCTTCCTTTCGATCTGTTATTCTTACATAAGAACAATTTAGCATTCATTAGAATGTTCATTACTAGCAATCCATTAGTAATGTTCAAGATACTAGGTGAAAAGTATTATTTGGTCACATACCTAGGAGGAATTTTATAGTATTCCGACGTATCCGATAAAGCGGCTTTGCATTATCGATATTAATGGTACTACGCCGGTACTAAATTCCGGTGTTGATGTTTATTAAGTTTCAATGACGGTTTTTGGTTTGGGATGGAATTATTTCCTGTATGTTTTTCATTCAATACCGGCATGGTAACCGATCAATGAAACCATGTCGGTTGAATATTCCGTAGTATATTCCTTGTTAGGTAAAAAGGTTAACTCCGTAAGGCATAGTTTTTGGTAGAATTCTGCCTTAGGTTTATAGTTCAAATTGGGGGATATCGGTTCCAGGCATGGTCGTAGTATGAATACCATGCCGATATCGAGGTTTTTCAGCGAGAAAAATGGCGGGTTTAAAGAAAAATTCGATTTTCGACATCTTAGCGACTTAATTGCAGGTGTTGGGGATGCTTGTATGTTGTGCAAGTTTACTTTCTTGTGTTGGTTCTTCAAGAAACACTCCATACTCGTCAAAAATCATCATTCAAGGGTGTTGGCTCAACAATGAGTTGCAATTGAGAGTTGTTGTCGTTAATTTGAAGATTCAAGATATTCTCCTTGTTGTAGTTGAGCTAAAGATCCCAATGGTGAAACAATCCTCTCTTCACAATCATCCTCTATTTTCCCCCAAAAAAGTTCCCTCTCAAAATATTTTTCCCTCCTTCTACTCTCACCTCACTCACACAAAAACAAATAAAACACACACTAATCATATATAAAAAATCTTAAGATTTTTACTAATTATTATTAACCACTAAACCTGATTAGTGAGGGGTAGATTAGGATTTAAAAAATACTTAGATAAGGGGTGACCCCAGGAATTGATATCTGGATCGATTTTTGTTCTTTTCTTGTATCCCCCAATTCCTTTTTATATCCCCCAATTTCGCGTTC
>JAJJWW010015243.1:48227-126752 GCA_023531295.1 Papaver armeniacum
ATACCATCTTTGTTGCTAAGAAATTTTACATATTTTATATCTTCTTCTCTCTATTTTATCATTATCTTAATATATAAAAAAGAACGGATATGGATTCCCTCTCTCCACTGGGTCAAAAAATAAACTTCAAAGTCTTGACTTCTCCCCAGATCTGGCCGATTTGATCAGAATATTTCAGATCTGTCGGTCATATCAAGATATTATTTTGAGACTTGGTAAAGGGGCGGTAGGAATCGGTAGAGGGGCGGCAACCTAATAAGACAAAAAAAGGTCATTAGAAGTAAATTCAAGTGCCCCTTATCAATAAAACCTTAGAAATGACTAATTAACCCTTATTGTTAATAATCAAGTTTAGTAATGATAATCAAGATTAGTGTAGATAATCAAGATTAATTTTGATAATTAATTTTCACTTACTATAGAATCAAAAATCAGATGTTTAGAGTTATAAGAAAAAAAAATTGAGGAGAAGAAAAAAAAACTTTGTGATATTTGTGAAAACCCTAGATTTTGATTCACTCAACTTAAAATGAGTGATTCAAGTGACAAATTAGAGGGTGGGTGATCAAAATTAGTTCCCATTAGCTTTTTGTTGATCAAAATTATCTAAAGTAAGTAAAAAGATCAAATTTTTAAAATTTTAGAAGAACATACGGTTGGAAATAAGCTAAAGAATAACCATAACGGTTCAATTTGGAAAACCCAATCGTAATACCGATTCACGGTTGATAGAAAATCTTGGGTACCAACCGTAACTAATTACGGTTCATAAAAAAGGAATCGAAACCAACCATTATCTAAACTACGGTTGGTAAGTCAACTATAGTTTGAACAGACATCACTACTTCAAAAATTCTTAACATTAGGGATGATATACGGTTGGTAACTTTCATTAAGTTACCAACCGAACCAAGTGCAAGTTGGTAAATAAGGTTTGCATCAACCGTACCTAAACCTAATTCTCATTTTTTAAAGGTACGGTTCTATTTGGGTTGTTAGCAACCGTATGTTCTTCAACAAATAAGAATGCGGTTGGTATACGGGTTATTACCAACCGTAACTCATACAACACACAAATTCCAGTTTCAATTTCGATCCAAAACCCTAATTTTTGATGCAAAACTAACTTAAATCAAAAACAATAGACTAAACTCTAATGGGTATTATAAATTTTCAAATCGCCGATGAATCGAAGAGACGATGAAATATCGGTTTAATGGGAGGAGGAGAAGAAAAGAGAAACAATTTTGATTCTACCGATTCAATTAGGTTAAAAATGGGGAAGGATAATTCAGTCTTTTTAATCAAAAAAGTAAGGGTAAATTAGTCCATTTAAGGTGAAAGGGTAATCTAGTCAATCTACACCCCTATAGGACACCCCCTAACCAATAAGAGGGACATTGCTATCACACTTGCCGCCCCTCATCCGATTCTTGCCGCCCCTTTACCAAAGGCCATTATTTTTTATGTATCAGGACCGTCAGTATTTTATTATGAGCTATCGAAATGAGATGGTTAAAATTGTTAAATAAGACCCTGTCCAGGTATCCCTCGCCATCAATATATCAATACAATTTTAAGGTTCTACTTATAAGGAAAGTAATGTAAGGAAACTTTCCATAATTTTAAATAAGAGTAATTACCTCAGCTTGCATGAAAGTCTCTAAGTTGAACTCTAAAATGAACTCTCTCACAACTAACACATTTTAATAATATCCAAAGCTATACATCATCTTTATGATCGTATTTTCCAAGCTACAAAACAGACCCTACATTTATAACATTTGTAATTAAATATTGACAGTAAGGAAAACAAGCATTCCGATATTATCCCTATTTAGCCACTACGGTCAATCTGACAGTGTATGATTTTCAACGGATACGAGATGTGGTCATCCAACAAAGCTGATTTCTGGGAAGGTCACCCATTCCCCGGATTACTCCACCACGAGCATGCTTAACCGCAGAGTTTTTACTAGTGCAGGTAAATTGTGCTGAAAAGGCCTTGGTATAATGTAGACGATCATTACCTCTCGTGAGACCAACATCTGTCATAACAGCCTAGATGCTATCTTGACACTCTTTCTCACTTATTTTAATCTTGCCTTAAAGAATAAATAAAAAAAAATAATAGAGCCGGTAAACAACTTTAGGCCATCATTTAGTTGCTAGGTCCTTCATTAAGGTTGCATATATCTTACGATTTAGATTTTTGTGTAGATGTCTCAGTAGAACTTCGCTCACCGGATTCTGTTATGTTTCTATTACTTAGAAAAAGTTCGTGGGATGCACACTCGACCAAATTAAAGATGTTGTCCAACGCTAATTTTGACGCATAAGATGGTTGAGATATGTTTTGGGTTAGGCCCAATCGGTGAAATTCTAATTCTTTGATTATACACGCCAACTTAAGACTTCCTGCTTCCCTATTCACGAGTCTGGTTATGACGTTTGTTCTATCTAGATGATCAATAAGCTGGCATTGAAAAAACCTATATATTGAATAATAAAAAAACTAACCTATATTTGTTTATTAATGATTGAATGTCGTACTTACTGTTTCACTCTTAATCGTAGGCACTTACTCTTTGCTCGTGAAAATCACTCACAGTATAACAGCAAAGCCCGCGGTTTATCTGTGGTTGTGGCAAGGAATTCCCAATTATAAATAACAAGAAATCAGCTCAGTCTCATTAAAACCAACAGCAACTTGGTTTATTACACAAACAACAAACAACAACTTACATTCCTATCGAAACAAAAAAAAAAAAAAAAAAACTTACATTTCTAGAGAGAAAAATGGAAAAAGTTAGCCAAATTGATCAACAAACTCGGCAATAATTTGGAAACAAATTTATGGTTTTGCCGAATCACTAGTTCTGTATCCAAATTATGCATAACCACGGAACAACCATTTATGTATCCAAATTAGCTTCTAAACATTCAATTCCTCATTGCTCAACTCATTAACTTGGATGGTTTAAACGAGTTATGTGTTACTTAGTTGATATGAAACTCTCCAACAAAGAAATTATTTCTGCACTTAATGGTGGAGAACCACAAAGTAGTTATGTGTTCGCTCTGCCAGCGAAATATTTAATAAGAGGACTGAACACTCAATGGTGCCTTCAGTTTTAGTCATAATTGATGAAGATTTGTTTGATCCGTGGCATATCATTAAATACAGTTTAACTGGTAACTGTAACATTTTTGAGAAAGCGTTAGGAAGGATCTATGCTGATTATAAGGGTGAGTGACAATGATGAAATGAATCAAATTTATAATGAAGTAAGTAATCCACTGTCAAAAGCCATAGCTTCATATAGTCTTTTCAAAAAAAAAAACTATAATGAAGCTCTGAGTTTTGACAGTGTATTACTTTACTTCAAAAATGCTTTCTGTGATGGAACTAAAACACAAGTCGATGTAGGTGGTGGTGCTGGTACCGCAGCAAATGCTCACTATTTGATCTTCCTCATGTTATAGCTGATTCACTTGAAATACCAACTATTACTAAAATTTCAGGAGATATGTACAAGTATATGCCTAGTGCTGATGCGCGCCATCTTCATGAAGGTAGCTAATCTTGTTATTATTATTACCATTATACTCCCAGACAACTGAGATAGTCCCAGTTGGTTAGTCTATAAATGCCAATATGATCTAAACTTCTTATTTTATACTTGTAAAACCTTTCAGAACAGTCCTACATGATTAGAGCAATGATGAATGTACTCGTATTCTAATGGGTGCAAATTAGCAGTGTCACCGGGAGGGAAACTTATTATGTCGGAGAAAACGATTTTTTAATAGTTTCGGTTTGGATTTGTTCTTGTGACCTATACAAAGGATTACTAAGGGTACTTGCTGATTTCTTGTGAGTGTACAAAGGATTAAATCGGGTGACGTGGAGTAAAGGCGCTGTCTAATGACTCGTCGCAAATAACCTTCTCTGATACCATGTTAGAATACAGGCATCCAACTCAAAACCAATTGGCAATGAGTGGAGAGGCCTAATAGATTATAAACCGTAGGATCTTAAATAACCCAACCATGTGGGACTAATAATCTCAACACGCCCCCTCCGTGTAGCTCGGTGGGTCTTCTGAACACGTGGACAATTAAATCCGGGTGACGCGAGTAAAGGTGCGGTCAAGGCGACTCACACAAATAGCCCCGCCTCCGATGGCATATTAGAATACAGGCATCCAACTCAAAACCAATTGGCAATGAGTGGAGAGGCCTAATAGATTATAAACCGCAGGATCTTAAATAACCCAACCATGTGGGACTAATAATCTCAACAGGTAGGCATCCTCCATATGAAATAACTAAATGTGCTAACCACGAGGGAGGATTCACTCACATGGCAATAACTAAATAAAGGTTAGGAGTCAGTATTCAGGGTATCGTCGTGGTTCACATGTCATGTAAAACCCCTTATCCTAAATTGGTGTTTATAAGTAGCCAAACTCCTTTTGGTCGTATCCATCCTATCTCCTTTACGGCTAGAGCCATAAATTAGCGAATACAAATTTTGTATAGTGTTGGACTTGGAAACAGACATGTATATATGGACATAAAAAGAAAACCCTAGGGTTCTTATTTTCCAATCTCTAAGCTTATAATAAAATAGCATCCGTATTTGATATTTTGGAACCATCGCTTTGTGAAAGAAATAGAGGGAAGAAGAAGGGAGATTGATAAGAAGATCATCTCTATTGCGAATCAAGTAGGTTTTCTAACTCTTATCCCTTTTAAAGTTTGATCTAATGGGTTTAGACAAGTCCTAAGAAATCTAAGTAAGAAGAAGAATGATTCGTTAGTTGTATTCTCTTTCTTTTCTAGCCTTACGGTCATACCTAGTTTAGCGATTAAATGATCATAAGGGATTTGTTTACGACCTGTGCTTAACATGATGAGACGGAACGACTTCTCTTGATGAATAAGACGTTTCAGTAGCCTGTGTAGCCGTACCCGTAGCTGTGATGGGTGCTTCACCCTTTTCCTTATCAAATCATGAACTTTTTTATAATCCTCCGGTAAGGATTTGTTGGTTTTTACCCTTGAATGGGTATGTTATATTGCCTACTGTAATGGTGGTGTTAGGATCTGATTAGTGGACATTTGGTGATTGACTAAACTAAATGAATAAATACCCTGAATTACTACCTTTGTGAAATCAGTATGCTAGGCATAGTTAATTAATTACCTAAACATGTATGGTGTGCTAGTTTGATAGTAGATGGTCGTTAATAGCTTAGGTTCCTAAACTAAGCACTTTAGATACAGTAGTACTTGTATCGGTAGGGACAAAACACTGATATGAATTCTAGAGACTTTGGCGCTTGGGATCCGTTGCTTGTAACTGGTTTTGGTGTTCGTAGTATTATCTTCACACAACTAAGTAGTGGGTGGGGCATTTTACACGAACAATGTGTGTAGGGTTTCTGGTGACTGCCAACTAGTGGCGCTGGCAGGGGCATTATCACCATTTGAAGAGAATGAATGGTGTGGTTATTTATTGGTTGTTATCGCCCGTAGTTGGCTCGATTCCCATAAGTTATTATGGCGATGACCGATGGGTCGCCTAAAAGATATGGATCTATTATCTTTTAATGGGTTCGACAACATCATGTTCTCCGGCGCACGGTAGGAGAACTTGGTGGACTACGCAAGGGTGATAGTTTGTCGTACGGTTATAATAAGAGACAAGAGAGGGGCAATTAGCAGCGTTTAATAGGACCAAGGGCGGGTATTTTCTCTTAGTTTATGTTTTTATATCTCATAACTTAATAACCTGTTTTGAGCCTTGGAGTTGGTTCTGACTGTCCATTTTTACTCATTGATTTATTGTCATTTCTATGAAAATTTTAAGAGTATATAAGCGTAAAATAAATTCGTTTTACTTCTAGACAAGCATTCTTTTATTTGATAAGTATTTTGTAGGACTTGTTAGATCATCTATAAAAAGATATAAAGGAGTGAAAGCCTACTTTCAGTTGGGGTCTGACCCAACTTACTATTTTTTCAGGAGACCGTGATCGTGGAGCAACCTAGCTTGTAGATTTCATTTATGTTACGAAAAGTTACTTCGTCATTTATTTAAGGTGTTTAGTTAGCGATACGTTTTATTAAATTGTTTTAAAGATCAGACTTTGTTTTCTTTTACATAAATTCTTCGCATTTATTTGGGAGACCGACCTGCGAGTCGGGGATTATTTTTGTTTCTAAAAGATTCATTTTAATTTATAAATTTCCTTATCAACTTCATTTAAATAAATTCATTTATTTATGGATTAATTTCATTGTGCTCCATACAATAGCCCGATCTCCATTTGTTGGTATGACGGTTTGAGTGTGTAAAATGGTCCATGAGTAAGCCACACTTTGGATTTTAGGACAGCCGACCTAGAATTCGAAGTGGGGCTTGACATGTCACGACTTTACGAAACAACCAATCCCCACAGTTGGTATTTCAGGTGAATAATTACTAATGTGCTTAACCATTTGTACAAATTAATTAACAATAGTTTAGTGATTAAGACATATGTACCTTCATTAATCTTCCATAATGATCCTCATTATTGAATAAGGCTTTTCCTGTAATTCATTCATCACCGTCCATAGTACTCCTAGTGTAACCCCATCAATTTCTCCGACTCACCATTACTTCTACATTGTTTTAGATCTTCAAATCAAACTTACTAATATTAGAAATGATGACAACCTATTGTAAAACAAACACTAATTAACAAAAGTCGTATTTTCGTTAATTAAGTTTCGGGGTAATTTGTGTTTCCTCTCCGGGAAAAAATTATAATTTGAACTACCTCTCCTATAGAGATAAAATTATTGAAAACCTCCACTCGTTACATTTTCCGTCCAAAGCTAGTTAGCTCAGTCAGCATCTTTGTACACGTGGACCTAAAATATACACGTGGTGCTTAGTCGTCGAAACACCCTATCGTCTCCATTTCAGTAGAGGAGTAACTCAAATTTTAATCTTTGCCAGAGGAGGAAACACAAATTACCCTTTAAGATTAGTATTTTAATCAATCTCCAATCATCTTAATTAATTCCAAAATTAACACTATACACCGCCAACCGGCAAAAAAGCTGTGCATTCTCCTATACATTCCTCACTTCCTTAAACGTACGAGTCCCATGTCTTCCAATGTAGGGCATCTAACCATCGAAATTACTCTTCATTTTAGCGGACATCAGCTTAGCATTATGTAGGGGATGGAGTAGCAAATTCAAGTATGCCCAAGTGGTATGAGCGGTAAATAAGCTCTCACAGTGGGAGACCAATTGAAGGCATTAATATAGCCCCAACTATATTAATGCCTTCTTGCATTAATATAGCCCCAACTCCAACAGAACATGCATCAGTTTCCACCACAAAAGGGAGCACTAAGACTGGTGTAGCGCACATTGCTTGTTTGAGGGCTTTAAAGGCTTCATATGCAGTGGGAGACCAATTGAAGGCATTCTTTTTGAGGAGGTATGTAATAGGTTTGCTGATGATGCCATAGTTTCTTACAAACTTTCCATAGTACCCAGTGAGCCCCAAAAATCCTCTCAGGTGCTTGAGACAAGTTGGTGTAGGCCATTGCTGCATACATGAGATCTTCTCTTGATCAGCTGCTAATCCATTAGCTGTAATGATGTGGCCCAAGTAAACTAGAGAGGACTAAAAGCAAAATTTAGAATACTTAGCAAACAATTGGTGTGTTCTAAGGAGTTCTAGAACAATGGTGAGATGTTGAATATTCTCCTCCAAAGTTTTACTATAGATGAGAATGTCATCAAAGAAAACTAAAACAAATTTTCTTAAATAGGGGCCAAAAACTGAATTCATAAGAGCTTGAAAGGTAGCAGGGGCATTAGTAAGGCCAAATGGCATTATTTTGAACTTAAAATGTCCATGATGAGTTCTAAAAGTAGTCTTATGTATATCAGCTGCAAATAATCTTATTTGATGATATCCAGACCTTAAATATAGCTTAGTGAAGAATAAGGAGCCATGTAATTCATCTAGAAGTTCATCAATGACAGGGATTGGGTACTTATCTTTGATTGTCAGCTCATTAAGCTTCTTGTGGTCAACACAGAATCTCCATGTGTTATTTTTTTTCTTGACCAAAAGTATTGGAGAAGAAAAAGGTCTGTTGATGTCTTGAATCAGTCCAGTGTCAAGCATTTCTTGCACCAAAGATTCAACTAATGACTTATGAATGTGAGGGCATTTATATGGTCTCGAGATTCACATGTTTGAGCATCAAGTTTGAGAGGATTTTTATGATCTAGAGTTCTTGGTGGAGGTAGTTGTGTGGGTTCCTCAAAAATATCAGAGAACTGTTGCAACACTTCTTGAATAGGTGGTGGTATGGGAGTGAGAGGAGGTTCAGTAGAGATTGCAAAAAATTAGCCAACTAATGCAGGTGTGTGTTTTTTGAGGAACTTTTGAACATCCTTGCCACTCATCATCATAAGGGAAGGAGTAGAAGAAATCCCATTGAATGTTAATGTGGTGCCTAGATGATTAAAAGACATAGAAAACTTTTCAAAGTTGAACATAACATCACCCAAAGTTTTGAGCTACCATTCTAACACAATGCCATAACCCTAAAGGTAGAACACATGAGTAGCCCCAAAGAGATGGCCCTGCATTTTCCACTGTAAGTTAGAGCATACCCCTGAGCTGGTTATTCTCTCACCATTTGCAACTGTAACTTGACATGTTGATGTTGATGACTGACAAAGTCTTTAGTTAAAAAGCGGCATCAATGAAACTATGGGTACTTCCTGTATCCACCAAAATAGTAACTGGATGTTTCTTTAGCATTCCTGAAATGCGTATAGTATCACCATTATGTTGACCAGTGAGAGCATTGAGAGAAATCTCCATATCAGTCTCCACAATGGTGTTTGTTGGCTCTGACTCTGGTGCAGGTAATTGGCTCTCTTGTGAAATATCATCCTCAGCTGAGACCATGTATAGTTGTTGAGTTTTGCATTTATTCCCATACACATACTTCTCATCACAATTATAACATAAGTGTTTAGCTCTTGTTTGAGCCAATTGCTCTTGGGTAAGGCGTTTAATAGGAACTAGTAGAAAAATTAACATATGTGACATTTCCAAATCATCACGATGTCAATATCATGATTTGGTTGATTGAAATTTAAAGTGTCACCAAAGGTAGTGTCATAGTAGGGTCACTTTATATCGTGATTCGGTAACCGCGTATAACTAGATGCAATTAACCCATTAAAAGTGTTATCTTGTATTTAAAACCGTAATTATTGAATAATCAAATGATTGATTTATCCTTAAAACGCCATGTTAACAATCGCGGCATGTTTTTTCCAAATTAACGTCGACATAAGTTATATTCGGAATCGGTTTATTTTGAAAACCGTCAACTTATTACATCCTTCGTTACCCTTTTCTTTAAAGCGCCACTTGGATACCATTGATGATTTCAATAATATAAAAAGAAAGAATCTCTCCG
Source organism: Papaver armeniacum (assembly GCA_023531295.1). Taxonomy (NCBI): domain Eukaryota; kingdom Viridiplantae; phylum Streptophyta; class Magnoliopsida; order Ranunculales; family Papaveraceae; genus Papaver; species Papaver armeniacum. The sequence continues at coordinate 57,749 of JAJJWW010015243.1, forward strand.
AGAATCTGAGGTGTTTTAATTTACAATTGGATTTGTATATAAAATCAGACTGAAAACATAAGAATTTGTATTACTGACTTTAATTTACAATCTAAATTTTCTTTATAAAATTACATTTCAACACAAGTTCAAAATCGAAGCATATTTCAACAATTCACATTCTTTGATGAAGTACATACAAATCGATGTCAGATTTTATTCTCGCATTTAATAACGCCTTCAATTAGTACTTCCAATCTCACAGCTCGCAATATATCATAAACAAATTTGGGATGGTGGAGGAACCTGAAGTTCATTCAATAGAGTTATTATCAAGTTATAATCTTTAATGAAATTCACCACTTAGTCTGACCAAAATGTTTTCCGCGCAGAAACATTGAGGAGTTAGAATCGAAAAATGAAATCTTTGTTTACCCGAGGGTTTGTGAGCATGACGCTTTGTTTCAGATTTTGATCAATTGACGTCTCATTCAAAGATGTGAACAGGAATTTATTCATTAATCGAAATCTTTAGCCACTCTTCCACGTATATCTCCACCGGTTTCTGTATCTGGCACATTCACACATCCAAATATTCACTTCCCATTAGAAACTAACGAAGGAAAAAAAATCAAGCAATTAATTATCACGAAAAATGGACAACCAAGATATCAGATCATATAATTCAACCTAAGATCACCCAATATACCACCGTCTTTTTGAATTCATCTTCTCGTTTTCATGTGAAAATATTAAAGTAAGAGAGTCATGATCACAAAACAAAACAAGAAATTTGAATATATCGATTTTGTTCGTCAAAGGAGAAGAACAAATGTACGTTTTCTATATCGTGGAGGAACATCAGATCATAATACGCTGAGATTACCGTAACATTAAGAATGAATGGGAGAAAGAGATGTGAAAAGGATAGAGCACCAGAGCGGCGACGAATGAGTCAATAGGGTTTTACTGCTTATACAATTTGTTTTATTAGGGTTTGGCGAAAGGTTTAAACGAGATTTAAGGCCCAGCTTATCAACCCGTGCATTTTACGGGTGCTCTTGTTTTTTGTGTGCAAGTTAATTGTTTGTACCCAAAATAAATTCTAGGCACTAAACACGATGATTTGGTGATTATCATGATAAATTAGGGTTAGAAAACAATTGAAATTAAAATAGAAGACACGGATTTAACGTGGTTCGGCAAGTGTTGCCTACATCCACGGTGGAACAGAGAAATATTTTATTGATTATGGGATACAATAATTTTCCCTGGGTTAGCTAACCTAAAATTCCATATCCCAATAAGGTTTAGGATACATGTATTTATAGTGTTTATGTAACCCTAATTATGGTGCAAACAACTTGGGAAGCAAGTCTTCCGGGAAACTCCACGGAATCTTCACGGGTAGACGGGCTAAACGGGCTTTCCATGTATTTTAAACACGGTACAAACATCGCCCCCTCTTAAGCTCCAACTTGTTGGGGGTTAAGAAATTCCTTTATCCTTCCACGTCGACCGTTGATGATGTAACTCGCCCCCAAGCGTGAGTAGAGACATTACAAAGACGCCCCCAACCGTAATTACTCCGCAAAAAATAAAAATAAAAATGCTCACGTGCTAGGCGAGACTTTTTGCCACGTGGTGGACTTGTGATGCTCGAGAGCTAATCGAGCCTTGGAGTGAAATGTAATGTGCTTGCGCTGGGCAAGGCTTTTTGCTCGCAACGTAACAAGGCTGTAGCTTTTTGTCTCGGGCGGTCGGGCTGTTGTTTGTGTTGAATACGAGTCTTTGGACCAATATCGGGCATTGGGCTCGTGGTTGAGACGCAGACTTTATGCTTGCCAACGTGCAAGTCTTTCATACTCGTGTGCAAGACGAGGTTTTATGCTTGCGATAAGAGCAAGACTTATGTGCTCACGTGCAAGGTGAGGCTTTAGGTGCTTGCGATGTGATGCAAGGCTAAATATTGAAGGGTCTAAGCAATGCTCATCTTGAGCTTGATCATGTCGCTATCCATGAACCTCGAACTCGATCATGTCGTTATCCACGAACCTCGAACTCGATCATGTTGCTGTCCCAAGTGCATATAAAAGTTTATCGAACACTGGAGTTTTTGCATCCATGTTGTAGGGGACCTAAAGATGAATCCAACGAGCTAAAAATCACTCAATTCGACTTAAACGAAGAAGTTATTGACGAAACAAGATTTGAACGAGCGCGCGTCTTGTTGCATACGTGGCGGTCATTTGGACCAAATGGTTGGCCCGACACTGTGACAAGGATGAGTTGCTGATGTGGCACCAGGACAAAGGTCGACGTGGCGGATAAAGTCACTAAAATTCGTTGGACGTGGAAATCGATCATTGATGGCGTATGGCCCGGGTTTGAGTCATTGATGACGTGGCGTCGCTCGATTGGAATATCGTGTTGAAGTGGCGACACCCGATTGGACAGAAAATTTCTTGAGGTGGACCCACGTGGCTCGAGAAGCACTTGGATCGTTGGTGTACGGAGGAATGGACATATCTAATGTTCCAGATTCGATAGATCCGAAGGATTGGATCTTCTTGAAGATGAGGCGTACGTGAGGCTGGATCTATGTAGCTGTACATGATAGAAACTTTGTAATGCTTTTCGCAACATCTATATCATTACGAGCTTTGTAACACTCGATTCGATTTCGCCATGACTTCTTTAATCAAGTTTGCAACGGTTTTGACGATGAACCCTAACTTTTGTTTTTCTTTTCTTCTTAGCCGATTTTTGCATGGAAATCCGTGCACGAATTTTGAGGTTTTTCCCGTACCTTTCTCAATGGAAAAAGACGATCTTTTTACACGAATCCCCTTAGTCGGCGCCAATGTTTGTACCCAAAATAAATTCTATTCACTAAACACGATGATTGGTGATTATCATGATAAATTAGGGTTAGAAAACAATTGAAAATAAAATATAAGACACGGATTTAACGTGGTTCGGCAAGTGTTTCCTACATCCACGGTGGAACAGAGAAATATTTTATTGATTGTGGGATACAATAATTTTCCCTGGTTTAGCTAACCTAAAATTCCATATCCCATTAGGGTTTAGGATACATGTATTTATAGTGTTTATGTAACCCTAATTATGGTGTAAACTTAATGTGCAAGCAACTTGGGCAGCAAGACTTCTAGAAACTTCTGGAATCTTCACGGGTAGACTGGCTAAACGGGCTTGAATAACGGGCTTTTCATGTATTTTAAACACGGTACAAACATTAATCACGCGGTATACGTCCACAAGGACCACTAGACTTGCAAAGAAAACGTGGATGGCATGAAATTTCGTCTCGTCATAATGCAAAACTTTATGTTCCAACTATAATGATTTGCAACTCTAACCAAATTTCATATTCCTCGCACCATTCCAATTTATTATTATTTTTATTTTTATATATCGTACCTTTTATCCACTCAATTATTTCATTTGTGCTCCAACGAAAATGTCGTGCACTAAAAATTTCAGCCATCCAATATTCACATCTGTTATGCAAAGGTGATGTTGGATCCACCATTAGGGCTGTTTATGGTCGGTTTTGGTTCGATTTCTAGCCAAACCAAAACCGAAACCAATACTATCGGTTTCTAAAAATCTAAACCAAACCAATCCATTAACCATTGGTTTGGTTTTTAAATGGTTTTAGCCGGTTTCGGTTTGTTCCATTGGGTTAATGGAAAACCGACTGTATGTCAGTTTTCTGAAACTGACAGTTCAAATCTTTAAAAAAAATAACACATTTGATTTTTTTTAACCTACCTGCAAAATGTAATTAACACACAAGCGTAGTTCATCACTCAAGTTTATAAGCATAAACATAAACATTACAGATTCAAAATTCATAAGCAAGTTGATAGAGATAGATGGATTCATACAGAAAAGAATGCGTCCTCTCTTCCCCGGTCTCCATTCTCTGCATTATTTCAAATCTTTAAGCTTTAGATCCTATTAGAACCTAGTGAATCCTCAAGAATCTTTAGATTAGCTATAGATCCCTTAGAACCTTTTCCTATCATGCCTTCTGAACAACGTTTTTTACATTATGATCGAAAGTTTTTTAGGTTTTCATTCAAAAAACTAATTCCTTCTTCACCCATCACCGTATCTGAGTTCTATCACAATGGATCAACACACGGTGATTTTCCCATACCATTAGCTAAGCAGTTGCACTATGTAATCTTTGAAGCGGCTAAGAACGGAGATGTTGGCCGGCAATCATGGAAATTTGAGGAAAATAATGTTTGGTTCATTGTGAACAAGCAATCCAATCATAATGGGTTTTACTTATTCGTAATGCTATCTAAATCCAATCAGAAAGCTAATCCAACATCATTTTACATTCCCTCTGGTAATTGTTTTGAAGGATGGTTTTCCTTTGCAACTGCTCTCGGTGAAATCATAGAGATGTCTGCATCTTATCACCAACCTATGAACCAATATGCTTCTACATTCAAACCCAAACCTAAACCTTCATATGCCCAAGTTCTAACATCAAAGCCTACACCTTCCAAACCTATCCAACCCATCAAATCATTCCACTCAAAACCTAAAAACTCATCCACCTCTCCTTTTTTCTGTGACAGCTTTGCAGCATCAACACTGGTCTCCACAACACATAACTATGCTACCCTCCAGATCAAGCATCTTGACAAGCCTCACTCTTTGGGTAAATGGGAGAATGCTTTTGTGATCTCATCACCGATACCAGTTAGTTCATGGGACAGTATAAGACGTGCTCTTCAAATTCAGATTCAGCACAATTTTCCATTAATTCTATTTCCTATGAACTCTTGTCAGGCAATCTTTCATCTGGGTAAAGATTTTGCGACAGATTTTGAATTTATATTCACTGTTGAGAATGTAGATTTAGCTGTGTTCAAATGGAATGATCAACTATGGAATTCTAATTCTCGTAAGGCTACAAATTTCAATATTGAAATCTTTGGTGTCCCATACCAATTCTGGTCCACTGAAGTTATGCATGCATTAGGGAATGTCTGTGGTGATATTTTGGTAATTGATCCAGCGACCTTGAAACTACAAGATCTCACTGCCATCAGGATGAAGATCCAGGAATTATAGAGGAATTAATCATATTCCACGTGCAATCAAATTAGTCACTGAGTCAGGAGTCTTCACTGCAAACATCTTCATCGCAGGAACCCCCATACAGTTACCGGAACCCTAGCTCTCAAGTACCGGTAAATGTGAATTTCAAAAATCTGAATCAGTCATTGGGTCATTCAAGTAAAGCGGATCTTCAGAATCACAACAGAAAAGGAAATTGCAATATCCTCCCAGAATCACGGAAATTAGCTGGAACCTTCCATAATTTATCTCTAACAGCTGAGTCTACGGCGCCTGACTTGCTCATTAAGCAAGATTTTTTGAAATCTGCTCAACGGGAACCAGCTCATCATGATTCATCCAAAAAAACCAGAAAAAGGAAAAAACCCAAGTCAAAAAAGAAGAAACGTCCACAATCAATGCAGACTCAACATTGGGTGGAAGCATCCCAACAGTTGAATTCCGTTAAATCTGTTTCTGATGAATCCTCTCATATGGAAATAGACGTATCTCCTGCTTACCAGATGGTCGTTGACGAATGTGCTGACAATCTAAGCCAATCTGACACTACCCCATCTGTACAACCCAAACCCATCCAAAAAACCACCCGAACCTTCACACAAAAATTATATTCCATATTGAAACCTATACCAAGGTCTGTAAGTTCATCTTTCATCTTTACACCTACTTCCATATCCTCTTCATACCCATTACCACCTGCAACCATTTACACTCACCTTCACCCTACACCAGCTCCCAGTAAACCTAACCTATCTGCTCATCACCCTTTATGTACAACATCTTATTTGAACTTCAAGCAGTTGAAGTTTAATATACCAAACTGGGTTCTTACAGAAGTGCACAGATTGTTAAACTTTGGGGAAAATCTTGGCATAAAATTCTCATCAATGCCCAATCATTCTACGCAATTTCTTGTGTCTAAGATTACCCAAAAGGGTCCTATTTTAAAACCCCTCATTCAACTACCGGTTAAGAAGGCTATTTGTAAAGATTTTGCTGTACAAGCAATGATTACCTTTGAAGAGACTCAAGATATTTCTATCCATGAGCCAAAATCTAGAGCTTTGCCTTTAATGGGTCTTGAAGATTCCTTCATCGTTGATTTGGTAGATGAAGAATCCACTTGGTCAACCTCCTCTAGTACACCTATATACCCACCAGGTTTCGAGCCAGCAGATGTTGAGGTAGTTGACGATGCATGTTCAAGTCAAGCATCTATTCAAGGGTGTATTCCAAAAAAAGATGGTTACTGAATGTAAAAGACTTGGTATTTCTCCTTCATCTGTGCTAACTCCTACATCCAAAACCAGGAGAGTTTCATCTTTAAGGGCTTCCAATATTTATAAATGAGTCTTCAAATTCTTTCTTGGAATGTAAGAGGCTTAAACTCTTACAAGAGGAGGCTTGTTGTAAAGAAGATGATCCAGTTAACGAGAGCTCCTATCATTATTCTTCAAGAGACAAAGATGATGCAGTGTACCAGTTTCGATGTCATGCAAATTTGTGGATATAACAATTTTGGTTGGACTTTTCAACAATCTGTTGGGAGTTCTGGTGGAATGATAATCCTATGGGATAAAGATTTTTTGGAAGTCACAGATTCTCTGGTTGGTGATTATACTCTCTCTATCTCTTGCATTAACAAATCTGATGGTTTTGAATGGGTACTTACAAATGTGTATGGACCAAACAATCCAATTGATAGAGCTGATTTTTGGGTGGAATTGGACAATGTTTGTAGTTACTGGGAGCTACCTTGGTGCATAGGTGGAGACTTTAACACCGTGAAAACTTGTGCTGAAAAGAAAAATTGCACCAAACAGTCCAGTATGAAACAATTCACTAAATTCATACTACATCATGATCTTTTGATTTACCTCTAAAGGTGCTAGATTCACCTGGTCAAATGGCCAAGCTAATCCTGTCATGTGCAGATTAGATAGATTCCTCATCTCTCATTCCTTGAATCTCATTATCCTTTTGTTTCCCAAAATGCAAAATCTAGACCCACCTCAGATCACATTCCCTTACTCTTAGATATTTCTGATCCTTCCTGGGGCCCTAGCCCTTTTAGGTTTGAAATAATGTGGTTTTTGGAGAATGGGTTTCTACAATTGTTAGAAGAGTGGTGGCAGTCCTTTTCTTTTGCAGGTACTCCAAGTACAATCCTATGGTTGAAACTAAAGGCTTTAAAGGAGAAATTGAAGGTATGGAATAAGTCTGTCTTTGGTCATGTTAATACTAAACTCAATCTTATCTTGTCAGAAATCCAGGATATAGATTGCTTTGCTGAAGACAATGTCCTATCAGAACAGAAACTACAAGAATATATCAATCACAAGGCTGAATTTGAAAAGGTTACTCATATGGAAGAAACTGCATGGAAAATCAAGTCAAACACTAAATGGCTACAGGAGGGGGACAGAAATACTTCTTTCTTTATCAATCAGGCTACTGCAAAAAGAAGATTCAATAGAATTAGACAACTCTACATTGGTAATGAATTGGTTGACGATAGATATAAGCTACAAGAGCACATTGTAGGTTTCTATAAGGATTTGTTTTCTGAGGAAGAAGTCATTAGACCTGACTTGGAAGGTATTGATTTCGACAGCATAAATGAGGTTGAATCTGCTATTTTAGAGGCTAATTTCACAGAGGAAGAGGTATGGCATGCAATACAAGACTTGGGGAATGATAAGGCACCTGGGCCTGATGGATATCCTATAATGTTTTTCTCGAAATGTTGGATGTTTATAAAAGAAGATATTATGAGCACTATTGAAGAATTTTGTACTTCTGGTTGTATTGACAATAGACACAACTCCACTTTTATCACCCTTGTACCTAAGAAGGATCATATAGAAACAATAAGAGATTGTAGACCTATTTGTCTCTTAACAAGTGTCTACAAAATCATTGCGAAGGTCCTTGCTTCAAGGCTGAAATTAGTCATGTCTAAGTTAATTTCACCAGTGCAAAGTGCGTATATTGAAGGAAGGCAGATTGTGGATGGCATTCTAATAGCAAATGAGCTTGTGGATTCAAGAATCAGAGCAAATAAACCTGGCATCATTTGTAAAATTGATCTGGAAAAAGCTTTTGATAGGGTAAATTGGAAATATCTTGAATCTGTTATGATAAAAATGGGTTTCAGTCCTAAACTTTGTAAGTGGCTCAGGTTTTGTTATTCTACTTCTTCCTTCTCAGTTCTCATCAATGGATCTCCTTTTGGTTTCTTCAACAGCAGTAGAGGTGTTAGGCAAGGCTGCCCTATTTCGCCATTACTCTTCAATATTGCTATGGAGGGTTTTTCCAGGTATTTTGACAAGGCAGCTGAGCTAAACTTATTCTCTGGTTTTTCTGCTTCTACTACAAGTATTGTGGTAAATCACTTACACTATGCAGATGATACTATCTTTTTTCTTGATGATAAAAAAGAAGAGTTGCATAACTTATTCTCTGCACTACAGTGCTTTGAATACATATCAGGTTTGAAAGTGAACACCTCTAAAACTAGACTTGTAGCTATAGGAGTTGTACCTGCTCTAAACACTTGGGCTGAGGAATTTGGTTGTGCAATAGATAAGCTTCCTTTCAAGTATTTGGGGATGCCTCTTGGAGCTAAATCTAACTCAAAATCTATATGGGACCCGATTCTGGAAAAGTTTGATTTAAGATTATCTTCTTTGCGACAAGATACTCTTTCTAAGGGAGGGAAGTTGGCTTTATTGAAATGCATTTTATCTTCACTGCCTCTTTACTACTTCTCTTTATTCAAAGCTCCTGTGTCGGTCATTAAGCAACTTGAAAATAAAATGAGGGATTTCTTGTGGGAACATAGAAAGGGTTCAAAAACTTCACATCTCATCAACTGGAAGTTAGTACAAGCTTCTAAGGAAAGAGGTGGATTAGGTGTTTTAAATCTCTCTATTATGAATCAGTGCTTGTTGGCTAAATGGTGTTGGAGATTTGGGTCTGAGAAAACACATTTATGGCGTCAGATTATTGCAGATAAACATGGTGATGGTGATTCGTATTGGGTTCCTGGGAAAGTCGAAGCTACATATGGCATTTCCTGTTGGAAAAGCATTTCAGACACAAGCTTTCTTATTAGCTCTAACTCAACTCTAAATATCCACTCGGGTCAGCAGATCTCCTTTTGGTATGACGTTGGGTGGTAATATCATTCTTGCGCGTTCATTTAGTGGTCTATTCAATTTGGTCGAAACAAGAGTTCCGGATTTGTGACATGATCACCGAAGACGGGAATGGATATTCGATTTCAAAGCGTATTCTCAAAAATGCGGAAGGCGATCAATTGGCGGAATTATTTGTTGTTATTGGCTGTTCCCCTCCTCCTCTAGATGATTTGCAAGACACAAGACGATGGTATGATAACTCGCTTATTCACATGGTGAAGTCTCTTTACTCTAAATCGAATGCAATGTTTGGAATAGATAATTTTCCATCTTCTTTCATCCGGAAATCAGCTATTCCTCCTAAGATCACCGTTTTAATGTGGTGTTTAATTCACAACAAGCTAAACACTATTGATATCTTAGACGGGGAAGGGGATTCATATCTATAATTCATGTGTTTTATCTTGTAATGTGGAAGAATCTAGAACATATCTTCGCATTGCAAGATTGCTCACAAAATCGGTGTATGTTAATGCCCAACTCTAACTGGGTCTTGGGTCTTTCCACAATCTTTCAAAGATCTGGCTCTCTCGTGGTTCCATCCCGATTTATCCGTTACCGGGAAAAATTATATGGGATCCGATTCCGGAAGCAATTGTTTGGACGATATGGAGAGAACGGAATCTGAGAATTTTCGAAAACAACTATGATTTCAAGGTGGATTCGGATTTATGCAACGATGCAAAAGCATTAGTCCTTTCTGAAGGCGCGGCCAAAGGATCTCGTATCTATTTAAACTTTGCTAACGGTTGCTAATTGGGATACTATTTTCTTCATGTAAGGTAGTTTTTTTTCAGTTTTTATTTTTTCTACCTCTGGTAGACCCTCTGTATATTCTTCTTATCTAATACAATCTTCCTTTTCGATCAAAAAAAAAAAAAAGTTCGCATGCTCCAAATTCCATATTCAAAGTGTGAGATGGACAGGGTAGATTAAATATATCTCATTTTAATCAACGGCTTATACTTATTGGTTTTCCATTGGTTTTTGGTTCGGTTTTAAAGTCAAACCAAAACCGAACCAATAATGTCGGTTTTCAATTTTTTTACCATAACCAATCCATTAGTAAATGGTTTGGTTTGGTTTCTTCATATCGTGTCCTGGTTCGGTCCGTTTCGCAAACCGAAACCATGTTCAGCCCTATACACCATCAAACAAAGTTAATTTAAAATGTATGTATATTTTGGAACTGTACATATTAATAAAGGACTTATTGTAAATGGATTCAATTACCACTTAACCTAATTTATGACTTATGGTGAGAGTTGATCACCTAAACGGTCATTATTTATTATAGCTATTGTGATGGTTTATCATCTCACCGTCATTTTATTTTATAAGCTACTGTGACGTTTGATTGATACCGTCATTATATATTAGATATATGTAACAGTTTATAAATGTCATTGTATAGTCTGTCTATGGTAATAGTTTCTTATCAGAACGTCATAGTAAATACTTACCATGACAGTTCTGATAGACGTCATAGTATGTAACAACAATATATGACGGTTGTCTCCAGTAACCGTAAGCTATGCCTTACCAGCAACTTATTGTGACGTTTTTACCTAAAACCGTCATGGTATAAAACTCTGTACCGTCACTAAATCCTACATTTGTCCTAGTGAGGGGGAATATAAGGTGTTTTAGATGGTATGGGTGTTGGTGAAGGAGTGAATGGAAGTGGATTAGACTTGTTGGTGATGGATGCATGGTTTGGGAAAATAAGAAGAGGTGGTTGGCTGTTTAGTAAGGAGGTTTTTAGATGGTTGAGAAAGACTTTGTTCTTGTAATCTAGCTAAGAAGAAAGTCTGGGACAGGGAGGTAGGGTTATGCATCTTAACTGAGTTGCTAAATTCTGGTTTGAGCCCACCTATTAATATAAATAATATTAATTCGTCAATTTTATATTAAGGATTCTATTTCCGGAAAATGGGTCATTTGTCCAAATATTTTTAAAACCTGGTTCAAATGGACGAGTAAAAATTAGTATGGGTGAAATGGACAAAAAAAATAGTAAGGATGAAACTAGATAAATCCTGACTTAAACTTAAAAAATAGCAAGGATGAAACTGGATGCATCCTGATGTAAATTAAAAAACAAAAAGGTATTTGAAAATGGGTAGAATGAAACTGCTTTACATCCGGCTATTTTATATTTTTGTCCATTTAAACAAAGATCAAAATCTAGATGTCTTTTTCACACAGGATTTGTTGATTTTGGTCTTTTTAACCAATTTTGTGTTGAGCAAATTAGTGTTTAGGTTCTTAGCTTTGATACCGTTTAGTATTTGGGTCATAAGTTTGTCCAATTATAAGTCTGGGTCGTTATATTTGGGTCATAAGTTTGTCCAATTATCAACGTACATGCTTAATCCCTACAAACAATCCAATGCTGAAAACACCACCATCACATAATTCTAACAATACTAATCGCATAAATTTCTTAGTCTTCGATTTGGATAAGCAGGTGAAGAAGTTTGGCTGTCTATTACCAATTTTTCTTGACGTCTTTGTCGAGAGATGAAATATAAGAGAATTGCTGATTCGATTTTAGTTTTTCTTATTTTTTTGATTTTTCCTTTTCAATTGTTATTATTCTTCGTAAACACACACCATCATCACATAATGAATGCCGCCATTGATTCTGAATGAAGATTTAAGTAATTATTCCTGGAAATTGGCCAGAGTAATTTGAGTATGATTTCACGCGTTAGATTTGTGGAATCATATAGTATTATTAATAATTAAGTATTATTATCTCAGTGTACTAACATTGACATTATACCCATCAATATTTTTCAAATATCATTCCCGAGGTTGGAAGAGTTTTCAAAGAGTGATCTCCATACCAATAAAGTAGGTGATCCAGTTTTTGGTATAAGACAAGATAATCATTCATTACCGAGAATTGCCTTATTTTCTCAGATTAGTGTATAAATGTTTGAATGTCATTTCGATACGAAGTGAAGAACACACATGGGAAAATTAGAAGAAGAATTTTCTATGCTACCAGAAGAATGACTTACTTGTTCTGTTTACTATCATTAATTATTTCAGTTGTTCTGTATGAACCGAATAGAAAAATCACATGAAAGCCGCCTCTAATAGATTTTTTTTTTTTAATGTGTGGGTCCCATTGGGCCCCACCCCTCGGGAGACGTGTATGGATGGGCTGTGAGAGGCGGTTTTTCTCACGTTGTTTTTCCCTCGGTCCATTTATAATTTATGTAATTATTTTATGACTTATAGTGTCACATGTAAGATTTATGGTTAAAAAAAAGGAGGTGGAGTTGTAACCGAACACGGCTGTGTTGCAATGGGTTGTGTCAGTTGTGATGCCATGGAAAAGCCACCAGTCTGGTTTGCTTTACTCTTAAAGAAGTTACTACTTCAGAATTTAAAAATGTTTAACATGATCTTAAAAAGGTCCAGGGTTTAAGATGATTTGCCTCGGGGAAAAAAGATGGATCTCCTTCACAACCAAATACTCCATCCGCTCCAAAATAATAGACTGGTTTCATATAGAATTCGTACATGAAACCAGACTATTTTTCTGAAACGGATGTGATATGTTTAAAATATTGCCTTATTTTCTCAAACGAATGTTTAAAATATTTAAAATATTGTCTTATTTTCTGAAACAGAGGTAGTATGACATAAATTAAGAACCCAACATGGGAAAATTGGAAGAAGAATTTTCTATATTACCAAAATAACGACTTACGGTGATCGAAGGAAAATTAATGCTTGTTCTGTCTACTATCATTATTTCAAGACTTATAGTGTCACATGTAAGATTTATATTTTAAAAAGAATCTAGAGTTGCAAACGAACACGGCTGTGTTGCATTGAGTTCTGATGCCATGGAATAGACATCTATCTGGTTTGCTATAGTAGAGGTGTTGATTGGGCTGTGCCAGCACGAGCACATCCCAACACAGCACGTTAAAATTTGAGCACTTCCCAATATATATAACACGTGATTTAGTCCAGCACGTATCAGCATGTTAGTTTTGTGGGCTATGTTGGGTTAGCCTAATTGTCACTGTGGCGCAACATAGTACGCAGCACAAATAAGCACGTGGTACAACACGACACGTTAAGAAAGCACGTCATAATATGCATAAAAAGGTACAAAATTTTGTGTATATTTCATAAAAGACATTTTATTCTAGCCAATTTTTGACATTTGATCATCGTTATGTTGACTTATTTTTATAACAACTCATAAAATACCTTTGAAAAACATGAAATAGATGTGCCCGACAAAGTACGACACGACACAACACGTTATTTTTCCGGCACAACACAGCACAACAGGTCATCTAGCACGGCACAGCACGACACGCCTTAATTTCCGGCATATCACAATACGGAAAACAACACGCTAAGCACGTGACTTCGTGGGATGGGCTATGCTGGACCGGCATGGTTTACACTTCTATGCAACAATCTTAACAAATATAAGACTTAGTATATTGGAAAATTTCTACTTAGAATAGAAGGATGAAACACAAACACAAAATCGTCATAGCAGTGACTTCAAGGCTTTACATTTCTTTTCTACGGATATTTCGACCTTTCCCAAATAATTGGAGATTATGATAAGTCAATGAAATCTTTTTTTTAGATACAATGAAAGCCCTAACAATGTAATTCAATTCAAGATTTGTACTCCCTTGATTAAACCAAGAACAAAATAGAAATTTTTGATGATACTTAGAGAGAAAAAGGAAACACAGAGATTTTGATGATTTGAACGAGAAAACATCTTCACTACTTAAAGGAAGATTCATGTCTATTGAAAATACCTCTTCATCTCCAACGGACATCTCCAAGAGGCATTAATGATGACTTATAGGAAAATACGGTATCTCCAAAAAAAGTGTTTTAAGGTGATTTTGCATCGGCTACGGAAGGAAAGCGATGTAATTTCAAATTACTGTTTAATTACTCTTCAAATACAAGTGTGGGGATTTCTTTAAATTTTTTTAGGATAAAACAACCGAGAATATGTTCTAGCGGGTGGAACCGGTGAACCATCAAGGGACTAGGCCTAACGGTAGGGAGTGGACTCTTTAGGTGGGGTTAGAGGTGTAAAAATGTGCCGGCCCGGCAAAGTCCGGCACACGAAGTCGCGTGCTTCACGTGCCATGTGTCGTGCTGTGCTGTGCCAACGATTTAAACGTGTTGTGTTGTGCTTTACTAGTCAAAAGCTAGGCACAACACAAAGACACGAATAAACGTACGTTTGGCACATGTGCTATAAACAATTTGAAATCACTTAATGTATACATTAAGTCGGACATTATCACAAGAATTGAATTAGACAACATATCATTTGAAATTATTTCAAATAAAATTAACAAGTTTATTCAACAAAAAGAAATAGCCCATCAAATATGAAATTGGATTATTGTCAAGTAAATTAATGTTCTAATTAAATATAGGTGACGACATTATAATAACGATATTGAAATATATTTTCCAGATATTAAGGTATTATATGTGTTGTTATAAATAAGCCAGCATAAAATGTTAAAACTAGCTAGAATAGTGACTCTTTTGTGAAATATACAAAAAATGTGATGTATTATGCCTTGTTATATGGTGTATTTGTACATGTTATGACGTGCTTTCTTAACGATCTTGTCTTTGGGCCGAGGCCACGTGCTTATCCGTGCAGCGTCTTCGTCCGTGCTCATCCGTGCCAATTAGTCAAAACCAGTACGTCCATTTAACTAACGTGTTGTGCCGATCTTGGGCTAAGTCACGTGTCGGGTTTTATTTATTACTTAAATTTTAGCGTCTTTAGGATGTGCTCGTGCTTGCACAACCCGATTTACACCTCTAGGTGGGGTGGTGAACACCTGCAGAGATTTCTTAAGTTTTCTTGTAAGGAACTATCTTGCACTCATTTTTTTGAATTCATCAGTCTTTGAAATGATAAAAGATACATCTTAATGAATTTTACTTGTTTCTATACATTTTTTGGGAGAACCTAGCTACCAATAAACCCATTTTTTTTATAGAAACTTATTAAGATGGCTTATATTTAATTTCATAATATATGATTATCACCATGGGTTTTGAGTCATTTTCAATTCGTATAATTTTGGTATGGCTAATATACCCTTTTTCTTCTTATTTTTAATAATTGGAGAATAATTTTCGGTCCATTGATAGTTGCAAATATCCCAACTAATGATAACTGCGGTTTTCACTGGTTGAAATATTTAGAAGCTAAAAGTTGGGATTAAACGCAAACCTATGCAAATTACAATTATCACAAATAGCAGCTGATTGTTACAGGTGAAAACGACAATTTTCACCTGCATCCCGAGTGGAATTTTTTGTTTCAGGAGGATAAAGGGTGCAATAAGAAATTAACTTCCAACAATTCACCTAATAATTAATGACCCGCGGCCGAATATTGATCGGACATTTTTTGATGCACCTCTAGTAAAAGTGGCTTTCTACTGTCAAATATCTTTTTAAATATATAAATATTTTTCTTTTTTCCTTTTTATTATTGTAGTAAACAACATACATTATTCTTGATGAAACAATGGACTCGACCAACTTTTATACTACTGCTGGAAAACAGATTACACATCTAGAGAGAGAGAGAGCAGTGTCATCTAACAGACAGAAAGACAGATTGGACAACTACAGTTATGACAACTGCATGTACATTATTTGGTATATCACTCGATCCTAACAGAAAACAGAATCTTCAGTCTAATACATTATTCGACAAACATCCCAGCGTAATTAATAAGAGCAACGTATATCATCGTACGTACGTTTGTGGCTACAATCATATTGTAGTCCCATTGTATTCATTCGTCACCTTCTCCCATGATCCTCATGCTGTCAAGAAAAGTTTTTCCGTCGAGCTTCTTTGAAAGATTTTGTTTCATGAGATCGGCATACGTACCTCTTTTAAACAAAGCAGGCGTGTCTGGTGTGATCAAGCCCGATATTGGACCTATTTCTGACTCTAGTCTAGGATTATGAAATGTTGCAATTGAGACCCTCTCCTTTGTTGAATTTACTACTCCCCGGTGATTGACGCTACGGTAAATCCCATTAGTTATTACCTGTAATGGGGAAGAAAGCATTAAGCAATTACGCCAATTTTTTTTTTTTTTTTGCATATACATAGGACTGAAAACCAGTTCTCACATCAAGGACCAGCATTACCTCAAAAATGTCTCCAACATTTACTATGAACGCATCAGGTAGAGGTTTGACTGAAATCCATCTCTCTTCTTTTCTTATTTGTAATCCCTCAACTTCATTAAGTTGAAGGAGGATTGTCAAAGCGCTGTAATCCGAGTGTGACGTAAGACCAATTACAAGGTCTGGTCGAGGACAAGGAGGATAATAGTTCATCCTCATTATTTGCATCCCATCTTCCAGCAACTTTGTAATATCCTTGCTCTCAAATACCTGTAGAGCTTTTTCCATCATCTCAAAGAGAACCATGAATAGTTTGTTCATCTCTGATGAGTAAGATTCCAGTGTCTCCCTGCATGCATAAATGAGGTAAATTATTTAGGAATCATACTATGCAACTTGATGCAATCTATTAGCCATTCTAATATAGTATATTATAGAGAATGCATGATGTTTGGATTGGCACCAATGCAAAAACCCGTGTTGATCGGCTTGATACTGCCTCGGAATATGAATTTCAGGAAAATTATAGAACCCCCCGGGCCTAAATAACATTGAAAACTCAAAAAAAAGAGAGAAATGATAATAACCTGAAAGGCAGAGGGAGTTTTGGTAATAAATGAGGCTTCCTTAAATGGACCGGTAGCATGAACATGGAAAACACGTCTGCCCAATCAAGTTTTTGGTCCTCTGATACAACATGGTGTTGTCCAAATCCTTGCTCATCTCCATCTCTGTGTCCATATTTCATTTTTTCACTCATTGGAAGTTTAAAGAAACCTTGAATTTCTGATTTTAGGTTATCCACCAATAAAGCGTCGACTCCATGGTTCACCAACTAAAACATAATTAAAGAAGATTAGCACAAACTAGCAACTAAAACAATAAATAGTCATGTTAATTACTACATATTACAATCAAATTATATCGACATATTATATACCTGAAAAAAACCCCATTCTTTGCAAGCAGAATGAAGCCTATCCAATTCTAGCTTTCCAGATACGGGTTCTGGAGATAGTAATTTCTGCAAATCGATGACAGGAACTGTTGCTACATGATCTATTACAGATGCATTCATAGTCAATAGGTATTCTTCAACGCATACGTATCGAGATGGAATCTCTGCTAGCGGAAGTTTTGCCAGTTCCTGAACACTTGGTATTGACAAACCATTACCTAGTTTCATAAGTTTAGGTGTCTCCATGATGAATTCTCTATATTGATTAATCTCTTTCTTGTTATAAATTTAGAATATGAAGTTGTTGTCTTTCTTTCTCTACATGATGTACTTATATACAAGATATTTTTGGTTGACCGTAGAATGCACCGGCTAGCCTTTTACCTAAAGATGTTTCACTAGGATTCTAGAAGTAAGAAACTTGTCCAATTTCCTCAAACGGGTTCCAACAATTTTAGAATGAAATACCTTGAAATGATATTTTATCAATCGCAGCCAGTTCGAATCTCGCTAGATCAAAAAAAACATATTTTATCAATCGCACTGTTTTGTTTAACTTAATTAAAGATCTTAAGTATACCTAATTCTATGAAAATAAATTACCAGTTTTTTAGAGAACTTATACCACTACTGCCCACCATGAATGACACACTATTTGGATAGTCCTGAACTCGGAAAATACACACTCCAACTGCTCACCAGTAAACACAAGTTTCGAAAGCTTTGGCACAATTCCTTTGACCAAAGTTATTAATGATTCTAGTTTCTATATTGAGGACCATATTAAGCCATAAATTTGCTTATGCTATATTGAGGACCATATTAAGCCATAAATTTGCACTTCAAAACTTAGGGTGTTTCATTTTTCCAAGTTAAGTCACTTAGCAATACAACGGTTTAGCGCGGATTTATGTTGAAACTTTAAAGACTTTATCAGGATGTACAGGTTATAAAATTTACCACATACTCAAGTGCAGCATTTTAGTTAAACTTGTTAAAACGATAGTGGTTCATATATGGGAACAAGAGACTAAATTTGTTACCACAAATTGGTCAATTAACCCAATAACGACAATTCTCGGGTGAAAATACATGTAAAAATTTGATATTTTTTTAAATTGATTTAGTATGTAAAAATAGTGAGGATGTAAACAGTTTCATCCTAACCATTTCCAAATATTTTCTACGAGGAGATCAGAGAACAAACGGAGAAAAAAATCCAAACAGGCATAAAACATTTAATGCGAATAATTTTTCGTTAGTATTAGGTAGAAACCTTTGCCTCGAATCCCTTGAAGTCCCCAAAACCTTTGATAGACACCGCACAAGCAATCCAATGCCAAAGCCACCGCCACCACCACCACATTCTTCTATGGACATCAATCGCACACATTTCTTAGTCTTCGATTTGGATAAGCAGGTGTTGAAGCTGGCTGTCTGATACCAATTTTTCTTAATGTTTTTGTCGATAGGTGGAATATATGATATGATAATGGCTACTTTTCTTTTAGGTTTTTTTTTTTTTTTTTAACCGTTGTTATTCTTTCTAGTCAATTCGCAACAGCTTCGTCCACAATAAAAAGCAATTGAGAAAGGTGTTATATATTGAATGCCGCCATTAATTTTTAATGAAGATTGAGGAATATTTCCACGGAAAATTGCCCAAAGAAATTGGACTATTGGCGTAGTTTGAAGAATTGCAACGTTCATTGATCATGATGTTCAAAGAATGATCTCTATACGAAATAAAATAAGTGAAAAATGGAAGAAGAATTTTCTACCACCAAAAGAACGACTTAGGTGCTTTAAGGAAAATGCTTGCTCTGTTTGCTATCGTATAGCTATAAATGTATTTTTGCTTTTGATCAGAAAGATAACGCTTAACAAAGTGAGAACTCGCGACCCATACCTATAGTAGTTTTTAGCATCACATGTAAGATGTCTAGTTAAAAAATGGAGTTGGAGTTGCAAACGAACATGCACGGTAGTGTTGCATTAGGTTGTGAGGACAAGGAAAAGCCATCTATCTGGTTTTCTTTTCTCTTAATAAAGCTAAACTTACTGCGTCAGAATTTAAAAAGTTTTTACATGAACTTAAAAAGGTTTTTTTTATAAAATGATTTGCCTCTGCAAACTGAAGGAAGGCCATGGGATTTTAAATTACTCTTAAAATTAATCGTCAGTAACTGGTGAAAAATAAAAGGGAAAAGTTTGGGGGAAACAAAGGAACACATGCATAGATGTCTTAAGTTCTCTTGTAATGAACTATCTTGCACTCATTTTAACACAATTTCTTGGGGCATTGATCGTCTTTGAGCTGGCTAGAAGTGTGGAGAGGAAAGGAGAGTTGGCGAAGGTGGAACCTTGGAGTTAAGGAGTTACAATTACCCGATATCATTGTAATATAATAGTGAAGAGGGGGTTATATTATCAATTACCTGAGTTCCAAATTCGTTAGTCCCAAATTTGTTATCGACCAAGAAAAAAGGAGATTAAGTTACGAATTTGATACTTGCTAATTGGAAATTCTTTATCGATCAAAATAAGGGACAGGGTTGCAATCAAGATATTACTCCGGAAGGATTCGTACTGGTGGTCGAGGCACTGGTGAAACTATTGAGGAACTGTGTTAATTGAATGAGTGTTGTTTATAGTGAACTGGTGGGTGATTGCTGGTGAACTGGAAGAAACGAGTTTCTGGTGGCTGAAGAGATGAACAGGTGGAGTTGTTGATGCAGAGAAGCAAGAGCTGCTGCTATGTGCATGAATTGATATTAAAAGGCGCGTTGCTGTTGGAGTTGTGCTGCAGAGAAGTCACAACTGGTGGTAAATGGGTTTCTGATGTTGGCTTGGAACAGAGCTAAAGGAATTTGGTGTTTTGATGGGTTTGATTGTGCTGCTGATTCAATATGTTCTGTTGTATTGCAGTACTGCAATGGTTTTTAGAGTGAAAGCTTAGGTGGAGAAAAAATGGAATTGCAGAGAAATGAATTTGGGTTTGTCTGCTGAATTGATTTAGATGAATGTTAGTGGGTCAAAAAATGGTGAGTTCAAGCTTGAAGGGTTTTGATGGAAAGCAATCAGAGTCAAATCAGTGATTCAAAGGACTATTCTGTCATTTTAAGTCCACTTAAAAGGGCTAACTTTGCTTCACCATTTTTCAATAAAATGGTCAAAACCGGCCAAGTTTTGTAATGCGAAAAAAAGTGGGCCTACATTGTAACCCTTAAAAAAAAAAAAAAAAAAAACAGCCCTAGTTCATTATTGCACCCCTAAAAAATTGAACTAAGCCAATAAAGTTTAAATCTTTAGCTTTACTATAACCTAATGAATTGCCCTCCACCATCCCAGAGGGCAATTCTCAACAAAATCCTTCATCAAGACTCTCCAGGACAGAACCCCGACGTCATCCAAAGCCAGTGACACTGAATCTTTCCCATGGAAGAAGTTCTGGCAGGTAAAAGCCTTATCCCCAAAATACTTATGTTTCTATGGAGACTACTTAACAATGGGATTGCAGTGGGTAATAGACTTTCAAAATTTTGGAAAGAAGCTAACACAGACTGCAGGTTATGTAACGGGGCAACGGAAACTATTGAACACCTGTTTCTATACTGTCCAGTCTCCCAAAACTTCTTATTTGCTTCCCCACTAGACTTTAGAACTGATGAGAGGCTAAGTCTGACTGTTACACATTATATAAAAACCTGGCTACTTGAAGGAGGAGAATTTGCCAAATTTAAGCTAGGGGCTTGCCTGTTTTGGGTTATCTGGAAAACTAGGAATGAGGTCATTTTCAACAAAGGTAAAATTCAGTTGGAGAAGATGTTACAGGAAACTGCTTATTGGCACAGCCTAAGCAACCATGATATGGATAATCTCACCCTGCCTACAGAACAAGATATCTTAGACTCTGCTGCTGTTGTATGGTCTCCTCCAACTCAACCTAAAATGAAGATAAACTTTGATGGTGCAGCTGGTCCGAAAGGATATGCTTGTATGCGTAGGCAAGAAATGCTTGATCGAAGTTAATGGTTGTCAAGCTAAAGTGTTGGATTTTACTTCTCCAGTGGAGGCAGAAGCCTATGGAGCTTTGTTAAGCATTGAACTCGCTGCTAGCAAGGAATTCAAGCACATTATTATTGAAGGAGATTCTCTCACAGTGATTAATGCTCTCCGATATCACAACTCTCCTACTCCCTGGCGTATACAGAACACTATTTCCAGAGCTAAGGGTAAGTTAGATCAATTTTATTCAATTGAATTTAGTTTCATCAAAAAGGAGGCCAATGCTATGGCTCATTCCTTAGCAGCTTATCAGCCGTTGAAACCACCTCTCACAGTGGTTGTCCTCCCTCCTTCTTGTATCACTCATGTTATGTGAGCCTTCCTTAAACTGTTTAGTTTTCCTTTTTTGTTGGTTCTTTGTTTTCTTGTAAACTCAAAAAAAAAAAAAAAAAGAAATAACCTAATGTAATCCAAATTTTGTAGTTCTTACTCAATTCTCGACTTCGTTTATGAATTTGTTAATCGGAAATGCTTCTGGCAAAAAATGAAGTTTCTTAATTTTGATTATGGATTTTGCCGGAAAACAAATATGTTTCATCGTTTCCATTGGAGAACCAAAAGAGGGAGAGATAGTTTGAGAATGTCTCTCATAAAGTGACAAGTGAGAGAGGAACAATTTTTTTATTAAACAGTTTATTCAACTTTTTTTGCTTTTTACTTTATAGTCCAGGTGGCTATCACATATTGAGCTAGCTAATACAAGAAATTTGTTTGGAAGGGGCTGTCTAAATAGCAGTTGTACTTAAATTGTGCTTAAGAATATAGCATACACATTTTGCTAAATTCCTATTATTATCCCATCAAGTTAATTGGTGATAGCCCACTACATATTGAGACAAGTTGTGTTATTAGGTGGTCTGAAGGGAGACCTTTTATATGGTAATTTAAGTGTATTTTGTTAGTCATGGAAGGCTTTTGTTTTTTTAATCAATTCAATTGAGTGGGAATTAAGTATTTCAACCCAAAAACTTCAGAAAACCGTGTCTAATCGAATTTGTCACGGTTACATTCATTTTGATTAAATTGGACCGATCATCTTTTCATAAAATCGATTCTTGGGTCTCCAATTATGTATAAACTTCCATTAAATCGAATGGATCCCACCAATTTCACCTTCAATTTCTTCAAATCAAAACAAAATTGAAAAAGTGTGGCGTAAAGAGAAAACTGTGGTATAAAACAGAAACCGTTAGTAACATATATATAAATTTCTAAGAGAGAATTATGTTGCAAACTAAAAGATTCTACTTAAAGAAAAAAAAAACATGTACGTGTTGCAGTGGAGAATATAGAGAAGATAAAGAGGCAGAGGGAAGGTTTCATTCATCAGGATAATAGGCTTACATGAATATATTCCTTTATATACAATTAGGAAGAAGACCACTAGACACTATATTAGGCACATCCATGGGCTACAAGCCCTACAACACTCCCCCTTATGCGGTCAGTAGAACTTCATATCCAGTGTTTCATGTATTGCTTTGAATACAGTTCTTCAAATGTCGTCCTCTCCTTGATGACTTGTGCCGAAATCAATTGCCCCTTACTAAAACTTTGACAAGGAAAAACTGGGGATAAAACCTTGGTACAACTCTTCACATGTAGTACTTCACATGTTGTCTCGTACTTTATATGTAGTTCATCACATGCAATCCCACGACCTTCAAAGGTCGACGGAGTCTAAGTTGATTGCCTCGTTAAAACTTCGTCGGGAAAACCCGGAGGATAAAACACGAACTAAAGAAAAAGAGTACAATACTAAGAAAACTTAGAACATAGTTAGATGCGTATACGTTGCCTCATTAAAACCTTGACAAGTAAAACCCGGTGGGATAAAGCCTTGAAAAAGGGAAAAGAGTACAACGTGATGATGCAAGTAAAGGTGATGCATTTGCGGATGATCACTTTTGCTTCGTTGAAGTTGATTAGTTGCCTCACAACTTCTTAGGCATAAAATCCTTCTAGAAAAGACAATATCCTTACTTGGAAGTTAATTTGTTTGTTGTTGTCTAATTAAAAAAAACTTAGAGTAACAAAACCCTGTGGGAAAAATAACCTCGGTGAAGGAAAATAGTTCAACACACCATTAAATTCTCCCCCGATGTCGAGACAATTTTTCATTAGTCTAAGGCATTCAAAAGGAGTTTACCACACTTTACTTTTGTGACTTGAATGTTTATAAGACCATGTTGTTGATTTTGGAAGTTACGGCATAGCTGATTATCGCATTTCATTTCTTTGATTCGGATATTTTGTTAATATCACTTGCGATCTTTATGTCTTCAACGTTCAACATACAGTGATGCTTTTAGTGTTGTCTCGCTAAAAACCTTGTCGAGTAACAAAACTCTTTGGGAAAAACTATTCTCGATCGAAAGGGAAAAAGAGTACAACACATCTTCAATTTCAAAGTAAAATACGTCGACATCATCATATCCTTGGATCCTCCCCCTGATGTCGGCATCTCCACGATTACTTTCGAGTTGTTTTAGAGTTGTTACTTTAGTCATGTACTTTTCGAAATTGGATCTAGGTAATGACACGGAAAATAGCCTACCTTATCTCCCCCGATTACTTTCGTTTGAAGAGATTGTTATTCCTTCGTAATCAACAACTTTTGGATTGCAGTTTCATTAGCATTCCTTTTTATGTCTTTGCGGGGATAAAACAATTTTACGTCAATGGTTACTTTTAAGTACATGATTACATTCACTATACCATTCCAATGACGTTGCGTTGGCGCGGAGCTATATCTAGCTAACAAGTTCCCCGAGGATGTAAAATTTAATCAGTACATTATTATACTAAGTACAACAATGCGTCTATTGTACTTAGATAAGGGAATTTCATCTCCCAACATATCTTCGTCATCTTCCTTTAGACGAAATGGTCACATACTTACATTTGAACCTCGACTAATCATGGGAGTGCTATCAGGATGCATGTCTTTGTTAAATTGTTGACACAACTTTGACAAAATGCAAACTGGTGGGCTAATATACCACAAGCTCTGGTATTCGATCGAGCTTTCCCAAAATTTTCATCTCAAATTCGGATTTCAAATAGCTTTTAAGGTCTCTTATTACATCAAGAGTACATATCATGTCCTAACATCAACATAAATAGCTAAGATTCTAAATCAGGAACTTTCTTATGAACACGCAAGGAAAAATAACTTACTTGTCTATCCTCCAAATCAAATAGCCACTTAGACGGTGGTATACCACATCCTTTGATTGCTTGAATCTATAAGTGAGCGTTCTATCTAACTATAAACGCACTCTGTGGTTTAGAGTCATTTTATTTGGGAAACAAAAGTCTATCAAGTACTTTTGTAAATATCTTCTATCTCTTGATGCTTTTAGAGATACGTAACAACCACATATGCTGCATTTCAAGTCCTTTTGAAATTACCAAGCTAATTAAGTAGAGGAACTCTATAACGTTTCATTACAAGAGAACAATTCCGGGGCTTTGTGAGAAACCTCGCGCCACAAGGCGAGTCTTTGTACTTTAAGACTACTTCTTCTCATTATGCTTTATGACAAATTAATTATGTATGTCCAATAGGCTTTACACTTGGTTGGTTAGTACTACCACACCAAATACCCGTATATTTGCCAAAAGAACTAAGTTCTACTGGATTTGTAGGCCAAATATGCTACTTATTGAAATTAATCAAAATAAAGTATGGTTCGATCTCATTGTGCTCTACTTAGGAGCAACTAATAATGGATTATATCATCATTTATTGCACCCATGATCCTTCCATTGACTCATGTGCATTCTCGAAATCCGTCAGATTTTATTATTCTCTAGAATCATTTTAAAACTTCGGAGAGCGTCCTCCCATTTGATTCATGGACATATTCAGAGACAATATTATGAGATGATTTCTGATGATATAAATAAGTTGTGCCTTACTCATCTAATTCCTTTTCAGGTGAGCATTGATCGAACCTAGTGGCATCTCCTTCTTCCTTTATGGAGCACGGCCTTAACTACACTTCCCCATCGTAGTATAGTTGCAACACCAGTCTATGGTGTATATCCCATGATTGAGGATTTGTAACTTTGCGGGTAGGTTTGCAGCTAGTATGTGTGATCTCATCACTTTAGAAACATCAATGTACATTCGAAAATCGAATATTCTTTATCACTTCACATTTATATTTGTGGAGTACAAGAATCAATATGAGACACGGTGGGAACACACCACGACAATTCACTGTCATTCCCTTAGAAAATACTTTTTCTTATCTCCCTCTAACGACGGAAGACTTGTCTCATTAAAGTGATAACTTAGCAAATCTAGCGGTAAGAGATCCCTGCCAAAGGTTTTAAATGCGGATAATTGTTGGGAACCCATTTCCAACATAACTACTTAAAAGTTTGAAGACCCATTATAGTACGATGTGGAGTCGTAATGGCACATATATAGTGCAACCAAAAATGCGTAAGAACACGAATGTCGGGCTTAAATCCGATTACTAACCGGTACGCATAAAAAGGTTGACTAATATTGGGTTCTAAAACGAATTAAGTAAAGTTGCGTTAATATTGTAAATTCCCCAAGCGGTTAAAGGTAGGTTTGTGCGCATAACCATGCCTTAGGCCCCATCATAACCTTTGATGATAGCCTTTGCGAGACCTTTGGGTATAGGATACTCTGCATTGATCCTATTAAACATGCAATAACTATCAAGTCCTTTTGATGTACACTCACTAGCATTTACAAGGGGTGGTGAGCCCTACATGTAAAATATGTGCTAGTAGTTTTCCAAACATAAATTTCTTGGGAACTACATTTAGTCCAAAATGTCAAAACATTCACATGGATCATAAGTCACTTTAATGGTCGCATTACGCATGAATATTTTCTAAATTTCACCTTGTTTTCTTTGTAATATGGATTGTTTACCATTTGCATCTTAGGATGGTCTCGATCTGTTTCCGAAGACTTTGTAATATATGCTCTCTTACTTAAAAGCATAATGGGAGGGAGGAGGGGGGTTGTGCATCTTGTACTTTAGAAAACACTTATTGAGAGATATGTCGTTACTTCGCATTCTGTTAATCTTTCTCCCGTTTTTGTTCACTCAAATAAATTGATGTTCGTATGAGTCCTTTCAAAACGATCATCATGTCACAACAAAGTGGCTTTATGTTTATGTTGTGAAATCTGTATGAGTCAATTCCCAACATTTCATCGTGGTCAATATGGATTCAATGATCCAAATACTATAGTGATTTACATTTCACTAGATTGACTCATTAGTTTCTCTAAGATATGTCCTTCCAAATATATTAGAGACTATAAAAGATGCAATCAATTACATATTCATCATTGTGAGTTTCCATATGATATCCACTTGCATGGGTCTCTTTGGAATTTAACAAGGTGATTAGCTGCAGGTACATATAGAGCTTTTGTGACTTTTAATATTTGTTCCATCTTGGGAACAAAATTTGAGCATTGCTTCGCTCGATGATCCAATCATCGTAGTCACATTATAAAGAATTAGTTCAAAAACTAGTGTACATTCCTTAAATTAGTGGGTGAAAAACCACTACTAGTTAGACATTGAGTCTTAATAAGTGGTGTGGCCTTGTAACGTAACAAAATCTGAATTCAACTCGATTACTTTAGAGTGAATATATGTTACGTTTCATCTAGATATATCTCAAGTGCTTTAGAAATTTTCGTCTCGTGGGAATGATGTATTTTTCATTCCATAATCATGACGTTTGATCTAGTTCAATTAAAAAAATCAATTGGCCAGGGCAAAGTTCTTTTGGCACTAAACTTGATGTCTAAAGTATTACCTTCTTATGGAAATTGGTTACTACTATGGTACGTACCGCATTGCATTGCTTGTACCAATCTTTGGTAAGAAGATTCATTCCCAACTCTTTGGTGAGCTAGAATTACATCTTAGCTTCATCCCATATTCAGTTGATACCTATGCTTTGGTGTCATTACTAACGTGGGGAAAAAAAAAATACTTCTTTGTCTCATGATATATATGTCCTTTTCACATGCTTTATAAGAGTGTTCTTTCCATTTTCAATTTTGATGAGAAATTTCTATCTCAATCAAGAGAACTCATTCCTTGGTTGGTTGTTTCCATTTTCAATATTGCTACATTTAGCTTAATTTGAGAAATTTCTTTATCTCTTTAACACAACAAGTCAAGAGAATCCCATTTTGCATGTCAACCACTTACTTTAGGTTGAATAGCTTACTAAAAAATAACGGTGCTCAAGTACTTCTGAGTCCTCTCAAAAAGAAAAGGAGTTTTATTTGAATCAAGTTGGTTCGACCAATTAGATAAAAGACATCATTTTAACTAGAACTATTATCATATTTAAGGGAAAAAAAAATGAAATTCCAAGTGCCTGATCAAGTTAAATTCCGCCCAATGATATAATTCTCGATGAATGACCATTAATTAACGTCAAAAATATATGATGACCATTAATTCAGAAATAAAAGGCATTGCCGTTTTACCAAAATTTGATACATAATGCACATCATTAAAAGGGAGGTTACACTCGGTAGAATTTTAATCAACACAGACGCAAAAAATAAAAGAAAATTCGACATTACATCATGATAGGCATAAAGGAAAAATCTAAATAAATCAGGACAACTATCATCGATACATGTGAGTAATAAAAAAAATGTATCTAATCAAACGAAACATAATCAAATCTTCCACTCAATAGGGCATGGGATAATATATGCATAGATATAGGACAAAATTGTACAAACTCAGTTTAAATCGAATCAATTATCATTCATAGATCTAATAGCTAGTATATATATATATATATATACAACAATCACGGTATAATCGAGACAATTATATGGGATCCGTGCATGTGATCTGGTAAGTGATGCCTCTTTATAGGAGGAAACATGCATATAGTGACAAAATCAATCAGACATGTTGGTAAATGAAAGACAAATAATTCCAATCCATACTTTTTTACATCATGGAGACACATCAGAAACACCACCACTTACAAAAAAAAAAAATCACCAATTTTGATTGGAACAAGAGAACATGGCAGACGACCACGCGTTAGCAGACGAAAACAAAATGGAAAGTTTTAGGTATACCTCCTGGGAAGAGAAGGATTTTTCTTCCACGGATTTTCCGTTGACGGACCAAATCAAGAACATACAGATTTTCAACTTTCATTCGTATGATTAACCAAAATCCAGATCCGTACCATTTGCAAGTTTTGGATGTGATTAATCAAAATATCCCCTTTCAAGTTTCAGATGAAGAAGAAATCAGTGATAACTAAGAAAAAAAAATTATTCTCTTTTTCGGACGGTTAGAGATCGTGACTGATAACGTGTTGCAGTGGAGAATATAGAGAAGATAAAGAGGCAGAGGGAAGGTTTCATTCATCAGGATAATAGGCTTACATGAATATATTCCTTTATATACAATTAGGAAGAAGACCCTAGACACTATATTGGGCCGCACATCCATGGGCTACAAGCCCTACAACACGGATAATTAAAATTGCTTTTTGTCGAAAAAATAGTAGAACTCAGTAATTTTACAATTTTTACTATAATTTGATTGGATATAATTTATCACTTTTTTATTCAAGAAAGAGTTACACTTTCCATCTATCTAAAAAATTATGCGGAAAAAGTCGCCATATCTGAATATACTTTGCTCTACCTAGGTTAAATCCTGGGTAATTGGATCGGATATAATTTATCGCTTTGACCCGTATTACGAAAAGAATTTCTTTTCTAGGGATATCTAAAATAATATATCAATCCTCATTGAAATCCCAATGTTCCATCAAACCTTATATAGACATACAAGTTTTCAGTCATCCTCCGTTGACGGACAAACCGATTTTGTCTTAATGTGTTTATTAAGTTTCGGTTTTTCTGCCTTCTCTACACTCCGTCATAGTTAGTAAGCTAACCGTAGTTAACCCTTATACATGGATTTTGAAATCGTTTGTTTTGGACCTGGATCTCATATTCATATTCTCCCTCCCTTTTTGGACCGACCTGGTAGTTTCCTGGGCATTAGTAGACATCAGTTTTGGTTTCTGATTTTAATAAAAATATTGATCAATTGGTCTACATATTAGCCATACATCCTGAAGGATCAATAATATGATAACATTTGTTCATCAAATATATTGTCCAAAAAACATGTGACACGACAAAATAAACACATAATCACAAGATCATATAAAATAAATTGGGTACCATACTAGCAAACAACTTGTTATACTATCAAACAACTTGTTATATTGTATTTTCAATACAAACATTCCTTTTAATTTATGGAATTGTTTTGCATCTCTCAACAGAAGACAACACAAAATTTATTCCATCCACAAATTGAAAGACATCAAAATCTGTAACTATGTATGTCATTAATCTTTGTTAGGCGTTCTTCCATCCACAAATTGAAAGACATCAAAAATCTGTAACTATGTATGTCACTAATCTTTGTTAGGCGCAAGAGATATGAAAAATGAACTTTTATATACCAGTAGTCCTCCTAGCCTTCAATCGAAAAAGGAGAAGAGAATTTGGTAGGTCGTGAGTGGCAGTGAACTCGGTGTAATGTCGATTAAAGTGCAAGGCTATATTTAAAACGCTACCTATTTACAGTGGAAGCAAACACACTGCAATTTGAAAACATAATATTAAAATCAAAAAAGGAAAATTCAGCACACAAGCAAGCCAAGTAAGTGAATTCAAAAAGGAATCACATTTGGTTATATAATATATGCATTTGAAGTTGAGTATCGCACTGACACGATTGTATGAAATAAATATATTATTTCTGACAATAGTATAAAATAAGTTGGGTATCACACTAAGATATTTAATATGGTAGCTAGCGCAGGCTGTCGTATAATTTAAATTGGGTAACTAATTCATACGGTCATCCATAAAAAAGCAGAGTAATTCTAGTTCAAACAAAGACCACAAATTGTAAAAAAGACAGTATGCAAATTAAAGGCAACACAGACCTCGCGTAATTTTTTTGCAAAAAGATCCATCCCTCCCTGGTGACTTGACTTAATATTTTGAAGATCACCAAATATAGAATTCGCATCTCCAAATTCTGTACCTAAAAACTTATTTTCACAAAAACGATAAATAAAAGAGCAGATAAAAGCACCGAATTTGACAATCATGGAATAGTGCAAAAACAGAATCATCTATAATTAAGTTAAAAATGATTACATACTTGGTTCATGGATATGGCATTGGCGGATGCCAAGGATGTAATCTCATCCAAACCAGCATTACTACCATCCATATGCTAGCATACCACATTTTGTACAGCTTCTACATGAGATATGTAAGTAGCAACGTTCTCCCTTAAAGCCGATACGGACTATTGAAAAAGGGTTCAAATAAATAAATAAATAATGTGACGAGTTCAAGTGAACAAAGTACCTTCTAAATCCAAGAACACAATGTCGTAGTATCTCAACACATTGAAGGCGTTCATCCTGTTGAGACATAGACGTAATAATAATGTTACAAACTGCACCAATCTTTGATGCAAGATATTCCTGAAAGTTATTGACCACTAGCCTGCTTTTAGCATTTAGTTAGTCTTTTCTAACTGCACAGCATCGAAAGGAAAAAAATTAGAAATGGTAATTGATATAAATAAAGGGGCACTAGGTAATAGATATCTCGTCTGAGACAAAAAAGTTCACCAACAACTGAACTACATAGCACTGAACAACGACAAAAGCTTGCTTAAAATCTCATGTGGAAAGGGACTGGTAGTGGGTTGCTTTGAACATAGATTCCATCGTAAATTAGTGAATTAAGAGGAATTGAATTCAGAACCAACTACACTGACATTTTCCATACTAAAGCTACCATTCACAGAGCTTGCAACAATATTCAACAACTACAAGACCCACAAAACAACTGGATTACCAAAAACGAAGATGTTGTTCAGCTCATCCTAGATCACTATTCTCAGCAATATACAGCCCCACCTACAGAAATAAATGAAGATCTATTCACAAACATCCAGACCAAGTTGACTTCTACACAATCATACCAACTTACAAAGGAAGTAAATACAACAGGAATCAAACAAGCACTTTTCTCCATAAATTCCGAAAGTGCTCCGGGTTTGGATGGCTATACAAGTAAGTTTTTTAAAGTTTTCTGGGAGACAACCCACCCTCAATTGATAGCGTTGGTTAAAGCCTTCTTTAATAATCTTAATATGCACCCTCTCATGAACCACACAAACATAACACTAATCCCTAAAGAAGACCACCGCAAAACCTTCACAATTCGACCCACGATGGGACTCGCAATGTCACATATAAAATCATCTCCAAAATATTAGTCAACCATTAGACCTATTCTACCCTTTTAATAAGACCTTTCCAAAGTGCTTTTGTACCATAAAGATCAATACACGACAATATATCAATTCTTTGGGGAACTCTTCCATCACATTAGAACCTCAAAACCCACCAAAGATCCAAAAATAGCTCTCAAACTAGATATACAAAAAGCCTATGCATGACCTGATGGGATTCATCAAAACATCTTTTACAAAACTTGGATTCCCATCCACTATTTAACGAGACATTTATGCTTTCCCTAGCGTGGTGATTACTTACTCCATCAAAATAAATGGTACTCCTCATGGATACATCACCCCAAGTAGAGGCATCGAGACAAGGAGACCCACTATCATCCTATATTTTTATCATATGTGCAGAAATCCCTATCCACAAACTTTTGGGAAACCTTCAAAAACAAAAATTAGTTCCGGGACTTAACATATCACAAAAAGCACCTCCATTATCCATCATATGTATGAAGATGATCTTGATCACATATAAACATCAATCAGGTAACCAACACCTTAAAACCCTACTCCAAGCCTATAGCTCCCTCTGCGGGGGCAGGTAATTAAATACTACCAAATCGTAATCATCCATCATCCTAATAGACCAATCAAACTAAATAATCTTCAACAACTCTTTAATATCGAATACATCAAAACCACCCAACTATCTAGGCATAAAGTTTAAACAAGGAAAGGCTTCAAATCAAACCTTCACTCCTCTCCTACAAAGATTAGCGAGAAAGCAAAAGGATGGATGACAAAATGCCCTAACTCCGGCCAGGAAGACTTCGTTCTCCATAAAAACCTCCCTAACCCCAACCACAAATCACATAATGCAAACACAAAACCTTCCCCAAAAGATACACAAACAAATAGATCGTATAACCGGGGAATTTCTTACGAGGACACGATTGACAATCAAAAAAACTACACCTATGATGATGGGATAAAGCAACAAAACCATTAGCAGAAGGAGGATTAGGAATAAGGAAACGATGATCATATGCAATCCTTCTCATGAAGAGAATATGGAATTTGCATGAAAAACCTCACTCCATCTGGAAGTCTATTGGTGCAAAATACCTTAATGAACAACCAATTCTACAAGAAAAGTTTCCATTCCCTCGTCTTCAGGTCCTCAATGGAGACAACTCGCATCAATTGTCCCTACCATGCAAATTAATTTTCCATCGTATTGGAAATGGTTTATCAACTCAGATAGAAGCTAATTGGATCCCCATGCATCGATATAGATCGACACAATTCTACCCAATCCAAATGGTAGCGGATATCATAGACCTGATATCCCACTCCGGAACCATGAAAAATTGAACACCTTTCCCAACCCAACTATTGAAAATCATCTTGACACCCGCCTTCCCCAAAACAATATCCGGATAAAATTATCTGGCCACACTCAGTTGGAAAATACACCACATCTTCAAGTCTGAGATGCTAACCCATGGTCAACCAACCCACACACCTCTACCACCTACCAAATTCTTATGGACCTTACCATGTCCACCAAAAATTTGGCTTTTCTTGTGGAAAGCCATAAATGAAGGACTCTGAGCCTTCTCTCTTGCATCGAATCCACTTGACCAACTCAAACATATGCCCACGAATCTGTCTGATTAGATCAGCATCCCCACCTTTTAATTCATTGTCCCAGAAATGGCGGCAAGTCTGGAACATCTTATTCAATCAAATTTCAAAAGCGCACCAAACACCAACCCCTACCGACTTTCACCTTAACTCCGCAAACAACCATATCGAAATCTGAATAATCCAACATCATCTTTTATAATCTCCTCATTCTCGTTTTCTATTAAAGGACCCTATGGCTATCCGAGGAAATGATCTAATTTACCAACAAAAACAAACAACCGAAGAGATCGTAACTTGGGCACAAAAACTACAACAAGAATATTTTTGGGCACTACATGCGCGTCACCACCGATCATTCCAGAGATACACTTTTAACCACCCGATATGATAAAAAGAATAACAACAATAGCGGTAGGTTGGTCCACTCCAAATATCAACTGGATTAAGATTAACACGGATGGAGCAGCTAGAGGCCACTAGGGATTTGCAGGAGCCGGATTCGTCTGTAGAGACTCGGATGCACGAATTTTAATAGCTATGGCTCAACCTCTAGAATTACGACATCACTAATCTGAAACACGGGCCTTACTATTGGCTTCAAGAAGCGCATCCATGAGACAATGGCCTAGAATCCTTTTGAAGCAGACTCGGAGAACCTCTGTGTTTCATCACATCAACTCGCCTCGCCACCTTGGTACATAAAGCAGAAATGATTGAAGAAATAAAAAGGAGACTAAGGCAAATCCCACAGTCGTTATACAACACAACTACGAGGGAAGGAAATCAAGCAGCGATGGATTGGCAAACCATGCGGCGGATGGAAGCCTGGCAGAAATTATTCAGCAAAATATGGGACAAGCAATCCCATCCTTTATCAGTCACATTTTATTCCAAGACTCTGTGGGTACCACATACCCACGACAAGTTGTAATTTAACTTCTTTAATAAAATATATATGCTTCAAAAAAAAAAAAAATACACTGACAAACTTAGAATTTCCAATTTTGCAAGTTTCATATGACATAAGATCCACATGTATAAGTCTCTCAAACAAAATGCGGAAGAATCAGAAATGAATTAGCATTATCTATTATAACTCCTAATTGGTAAAGTTCTTATTGGTCACAGCTTGTCCCACTTTTGGAAATATAAGGGTATAGCTAAGCTAAACTAGTTCGGACAAGACAAGCTAGCCCATAACTCCAAGTCCAAATCTTTGCCCTGAGTCAAAATTTATTTTCTTCTAAAACAACAATGCCTCGGTTAGAAATTAGTGGAGCTACATCTCGTACAAAAATATTTAATTTCAACAAAACAAAATACATTTGCGATGAGATGGCAATTCAATTTTCTACAACTGTAAACATTTATTCATTGAAAGGCACATATGTCACTATCAGTATATCCTACTTGCTGCAAATTGAAACAAGAGCCCAAATTAAAAACAAAAATTATTAAACAATGAAGCTAAACCATTCTAGTATAAAACAGTGTATGTTTTTAAACCATTTCTTAAAAACTGATGGACTCTTGAAAATAAGCACATCCCTAATGCATAGTATAGTATTCTAAAGTAATTGAAGTAAGAAACCTTTTTAATGAACGCGCAATTGGGATATGGGAATTAATTGGGGGATATAGCTACAGGACAAAAACGGCGTCCCAATAGCAATTCTGGGTGACCCCTATGTAATTATTTTTAATTCCTAATCTAGCCCCCACTAATCAGGATTATTGATTAATTATAATTAGTAAAATGTTAAGTATTTGGGGATAAATTATTGTGTATTTATTTTTATTTGAATTTGTGTTGGTTAGTTGAGAGTGGAAGGAGGGAAAATGGTTTTTGAGTGGAATTTTTTTTTTCTGAAAATGGAAGATGATTGTGATGAAAGAATTGTTGCTAAGAGGTTGAAAATTTGATTTTTTTCTTTGAATCCACCATGTTGCAGCTGAAAAAGCTTGGTGTCGGCATGGTATTCAACCATGCCGGCATTTGCTGGAAATTTTCATAAATTGTTTGCCACTATCCGGGGGGTTCGGGGGGATGTTTCTGATTATCGATTTTCGGGTTTTGATCTTCAAAACCTATTTTTGAGTTTTAATCGATCCCCACTTAGGCACATGGGTTATCGATTTTGAGCATTTCGGCATGGTTTTTGATTAAATTTCTATCTTGCAGGAACATGATGAAAAGTATACGAAAATTGATTTTTTTCACTTAACTACCCGGCATTGATAGATTTATATCGAGCATGCCGGCATTCGATTCGGCATTGAATTTCATCACTTAGAGCATGGTCTTCATCATTTTAGACATGTTCTTCATCACTTCCGGCGTGGTCTTCATCCTAAATAACCATGCAGGAACTCACTCAGATGTGGTCTTCATCCTAAATAACCATGCCTAGGAACTCACTTCAGTGTGGTCTTCATCCTAAATTTCTATGCCGGCACATGATGAAAAGTATTCAGAAGATTTATTTTTTATTTTTTTAACTTGACTACCGGCATCGATAGATTTATATCGATCATGCCGGAATTTAGTTCCGACATTGAATTACATCAATTCCGGCATGATCTTCATCACTTCCGGCGTAGTCTTCATCATTTCCGGCATGTTCTTTATCATTTCCGACAGGTTCTTCATCACTTCCGACAGAGAATGAGAAGAGAATTTGAAAGGAAATGGGGAAAATTTAGAATTTCAAAGAGAATGGGGAGCATTTGGGTTTCAAAATTTTAACCTAAAAAGATTAATAAGAAGTGGAGATGGAAATGGGGAATATGATTTTGTTTTTTGATTTTAAGTTTTTTGATTTTTATTTTGAGGGAAGGGTGTTTTAGTATTTTCGCCCCCAAAAGTCACCCATTAGCACACACCATGGGTTGGGGGAAGTAATTCATATCCCCAATTAATTTTTATATCCCCAATTGGGCGTTCTTTTTAATTAACAACAATTCTAACACCGACATCAAAAATGGGGTATATTGAATCTAACACCAACATCAAAAATAGGGTATATTGAATAAGAAAGAATAAATCCAGGTTGAGAAAAGAATGGTCTAAATGCAACATCACCTAAAATTAAATTCAACCAATCTGACTTATTCTTTTCTCTTGTTGTAGATAAACATTCTCTTGATCTTAGTGATCTATCGGTAAATAGAATGAAAATCAGAAATGTATTGGGCATAAATACAATTCCAAGATTGATTGAATTACATACTAATTATGGAATCTTTGGGGTCAATGTTCTTATCAAGGACTTCGACAAGTTTTCTTGCCCAGTAATGGAAAAGGTTTCTATCTCTCCGCCAGCAGTTTCGCCTGAAATGTCGTCGGATAGTTCATTTTCTCATCATCACAAGTTTTTTACAAAGATAGCAGATCCCAAGAATCTGATCCTAATTTTTCAAAAAAGAAAATATATAAAGTAAATCCAGCTCACTCATCTCCCCTTCCCGTGCTTCAAAAAAAAAAAGCTCCCCTTCCGAACAACTTTTTTTCGTGGCATTTTTGGGGCGACCCAAAAAAATTAGGGACGATTTTTTTTATTCCCAACCCATAGTATCCTTATACAATTGGTAGTTAAGTAAGTGGTATTATCTACCGATTACGGGTATTCTCAATGTTGTGGTCGTTAGCAATCGGTAGATAGGTGAAGTTCATAAATAACTTCATAACCTCCCGATTATTCTAGTTCCAAAATTCGAAAAAATTGAAATTTTGACAAAAACAAAATTTGGGGCATCTTAATAATCGCAGGTTATTTAACTACCGATTATAGTAGCTCCTAAATTCTAAAAATTAGTGATTTCGGCAAAAAAAAAAAATTGGGGAAACTTTATAATCGGACGTCATATTAACTTATTTACCTACCGATTATTCTAGTTCCAAAATTCGAAAAAATTGAGATTTCTGTAAAAACAAAATTTGGGGCAACTGTATAATCGGAAGTTAAGTTACCTTATAGAGCTGTTGGTAGTCTAAACTCTATATAAGGATGGTATCCTTTTACCCTCTATGAAACACAAATGCCTTTAAACTCTCTCCAACATCATCTTCAACATAATGGCCCAACCATTCATTAATCCTACGGAGTTCACGATTGAAGAAGATTTATCTTTATATATGTAGGCGCTATATTAAATTCTATCCGAGACGAGGAGAAGAACGTAGGCAATGAGGCATAATGAGTATGAGTTATTTGGGGAAAATTCACGAAAAATTCTACGCCGACACCGGTAACCCAAATAACCATCACTCCGCTGATCTTTTCTGCCGAGTTGGTTCAATAAACGGACACGTCGAAGAATTCGTCCATTTAACTTATCTTGTGAATGAATATCGATTGAGGGGTGAAACCAATGATGAAGTTATAGAACGATCTCTCGGGGAATGGCGGAGATGGAAAAGATCAATCTTCCGTAATGAAGCTCATTTTAGAATCCATAGGGCGATGGAAATATTTAATCCGTTTAGGACTCGTCCAACACGTCCACGGCGCTAATCACAATACCTTGTAATAGAATTGTGGAAGTTCAATGAAAAGTTATGATTGTAAAATTATTATGATGTGTAGGTGATATCGTTATGAATTTCAAAATATTTATGACAATCAGAAGTTTTAATTCTTTATCTAACTACCGATTATACTCCAATGGATATTTCGTTCAAAACAAACTAGTCGTGCCTCGAAAACCACACACAATCGGTTGATAATACATATTGATAATCCTCCGATTATACTACTCTAATGAAACTTAGAACTCTTTTGAAAAAACATCATATAATCGGTAGTAAATAACTATCCTTATCTTCCTATTACTCATAATCGGTTGTTATTTTTCAACCATTGTCTCTTATTGTATGTAATCATTGTAACGTAATTTCAGTACTGTCTTGTAAAAGTACACATGAACGGCCATATTTTCAAATAAAAAAGAGACATTGGGACTCTCATCTTTATAAGGAGGGTAAACTCTTCTTATTTATGCACCAAACAACACATATATAGCATCGTGTATTATACAAATAGATTTTCCATCGTCTACTCTTGTGAATTCATTATATATCTCAACTTACAAGCATGACAACTTTTGATGCAACTGAAGATTTGGTCATTGTGAAAAACATGGTATCATGAAAAAGGACGTGAAGATGTCATAGCAGGAAGGTTAACACCCGAAATCTTTTGGGGAGGATATAGCCAATTTGTGCGAGAGTATGGAAATCCAAAGAAAAGATCACTCCAACAAGTTCATGATCGTTTCCGACTTGTCCAAAAAGGGGTAAATGATTACATAACGATACAAAAAGAGGATCTTTAACACTAGCCACTTAAGCTTGTCGATCCAACAATTTGTAAGTATTTGCATACTTCTTTTAAATAACTATAGGGTGTCTAATATTTCTTACTAAAAGGAACTTGACATTCTTTTGTATTTGTTTATGTAGGAGACACTCGCAAAAAGACAGACTTAGTGGAAAAGGGTGGAGAATTCACTTATGATGGAAGTTATGAATTCCTGACGTCCGTAGCAACAGTATAAAGATTGATCGATTGTTGTAATAGGAAGTTATTATGTTATATTGTCTACCGATTCTAGGAATAATTCTCACTTTTTTGTCAGAATATGGTAACAATCGGAAGTTTATGTAATATGTAGTCTACCGATTCAGGAAAAATTTTCAAGTTTTTTGTCGAGTTTGGTGTCAATCGGAAGTTTATACAATATGTTGTCTACCGAATCTGGGAAAAAACTTCAGTTTTTTTGTCAGAGTTTGGTATCAATCGGAAGTTTATGCAATTTTTTTTCTACCGATTCTGGGAATTTTGTTTCAGTTTTTTTGTCAGAGTTTGAGACAATCGGAAGTCTATGTAATATGTTGTTGTTGATGGTGGTTTGTAGCTTAGGGTTAATATCATAAAATACTAAACCCTAGCAGACAGTGATGTCACAACATTTAAAGCAACAAGCATTTACTAGGAACATTTACTGAAACCTTTAATGTGTCCCTAAATAATGACCAGGTATCTTTTCAAATTAGGGTTACGACAAGCCAAACCCTAATTCCCACGCGTTTGATAATGGCAAATCATGCCGACCACACCAACCTCGCCAAAGTATGCCAACCATGCTAGCCGCACCTCTGTGACAATGGAAAATCATGACTGACACACCGATCAGCAAAAGCATGCCAACCATGCTCGCGCACCTATGTGCCAATGACAAATCATACCGACCACACCGACCGCGCCAAAGCATGCCAACCATGCTAGCCGCACCTCTGTTCCAATAGCAAATCATGCCAGCCACACCGACCGCACCAAAGCATGCCAACCATGCTCGCCGCACCTCTGTGCTAATGGCAAATCATGCCAGCCACACCGACCGCGCCAAAGCATGCCAACCATGCTCGCCGCACCTCTGTGCCAATGGCGAATCATGCAAGCCACACCGACCGCGCCAAAGCATGCTAACCTTGATCGTCGCAGCTCTTTACCAATGACAAATCATGCCAGCCACACCGACCGTGCCAAAGCATGCCAACAATGCTCGCCGCACCTCTCCAGTGCCAATGGAAAATCATGCCACCCACCGACCGCGCCCAAGCATGCCATCCATGCTAGCCGCACCTCTTGCCAATGGAAAATCATGCCGACCACACTGCCCAAGCGCCCAAGCATGCCATCCATGCTAGCCGCACCTCCGTGGCAATGGAAAATCATGCCAGCCACACCTACTGCGCCATGCCAAACGCACCTCGCCATGGCCCCATGCTGCACCACCATATTGGCCTTCACTACGTGGCTATCAAAACGAAGGCGTACAACAATCAACGGTTCCCCTTCAATCCCAGGAGAAAATCCTGGCCGTCTAAGGTTACCAAACGACCTTTTCCCCAAAACCCTTGGTCCCACATGCCAAGCCAAAACCACACCTAGCCCAAGCTAGTCACGCCATGCGCCTATGGCAAACCCTTGGCCCCACATGCCAAGCCAAAACCGCACCTAGCCCAAGTTAGCCACGCCATGCGCCCATGGAAAACCCTTGGCCCCACATGCCAAGCCAAAACCGCACCTAGCCCAAGCTAGCCACGCCATGCGCCCATGGCAAACCCTTGTCCGCACATGCCAAGCCAAAAACGCACCTAGCCCAAAGCTATCCACGCCCAAGACGAACCCTTGGCCCGGCATGCTAAGCCAATCCAAAACTAGCCAAGCTAGCCGCGCCATGCCAAACGCACTTTTCCTTGGCCCTAGCCATGCTAGTCACATCATTCCAAGCCAAACGCCCTTGCCTTGGCCCTAGCCACGCCATACGCCCATGACAAACCCTTGGCTCCGCATGCTAGGCCAAACCAAACCTAACCATTCTAGTCACATCATGCCAAGCCAAACGCCCTTGCCTTGGCCCTAGCCACGCCATATTCCCATGGAGAATCCTTGGCCCTACATGCCAAGCCAAACCAAAACTAGCCAATCTAGCCGCGCCATGCCAAATGCACCTTGCCTTGGCCCTAGCCATGTTAGTCACATCATGCCAAACCAAACGCCCTTGCCTTGGTCCTAGCCACGCCACATACGCCCATAGCAAACCCTTGGCCCCACATGCCAATCCAAAATCGCACCTAGACAAAGCTAGCCACGGCCAAGGCAGAACCCTTGGCCCCACATGCCAAGTCTAACCCTAGCCGCGCCACCTTGTTGGCGCTCACTACATCTCTGACTACCAAAACAAAGGCGTCTGTAATAAAAAAGTTGCCTTCAATCCCAAGAGCAAATCCTAGCCATCCAAGGTTACCGGACGACACATGGTAACCTTTGGCCTGAAACCTAAGTTTGGCCACGCCAACAAAGATGCCAACTTAGCCGCGCCACCACGTTGGCCCTCACTACGCGGCTACCAAAACGAAGGCGTGCAACAATCAACGGTTTCCCTTCAATCCAAGGAGCAAATCCTATCCATCCAAGGTTACCAGACGACACATGCATGGTAACCTCTAGCCCGAAAACCTAAGTTTGGCCACGCCAAACCTTGCCATGCCAACGGCATGCCAACCTAGCTGCGCCACCACGTTGGCCCTCAGTACGCGGCTACCAAAACAATTGGTGCAACGATCAACGGTTGCCCCTCCTCTCACGATGCAAAATATCGACCGTCGAAGGTCACCAGGCTGGCAAGTTTCCCGAGCTTAACTTTCCAAGCCACAAAAACGTGCTACATGTTTTCCAAAACATTCGAGACATCAACACAAACTGGGGGATCCTCTTTGGGTATTGGTTTTGGGGTCTATAGCGTGCGGCGTACACTACGCCCGTCATAAGGAAGTGTCATAAGGGTGAGGTGGTTAGTAAATACAGGAAGTTTTGTGTAAAACGTTTATAGGACATAAAGCACATACGTTAATGACTTTATGGGACATCAATCCCATATCGTTAGCAGTTTAATGAAAACCAGTTTCATGCGTTAACCACTTTATGGAACATCAATTCCATGCATACGGTTATCACCTCCTCCCATTTACTTCCCCACTCCTTAATGAGACTAGGGTACGTTTTTACTCCGACTTGTATAAATAGGTATTACCTATTTCCATTGGACAACATGTTCATACGGGAGATACAACAGTCAGAAATACTTACTTGCTACCTCACCTTGGGAGCTCTATCACTTTTCTGATAACAAGTCATAGAAACCCAACTATTCTTCCAGAATCAACTATTCTGGTCCCACCACTTTCCTTGCTTCCCTCCCCAAAACCAACTCATTCTCCTCCACTTTGTGACCGAAGCAAGTCTGGAAAGGCCATTTCTTGGTTTAGGCCGGACTTGTAAAAATTGATCTCTTGAATCTAAAGTACTCCCTTGCAGTACATTGTTTAGGGTTTATATTATTTGTCACCTGCACACCCGCAATTACCGAAATCAGCATAAACCATTTTCACCTACAAACAATTGGCGACCACAATGGGAGATTGATCTTTCGGTTACAATGTCAAATTTTCAATCCTCGATCTCATACTTCGACGAAGATATCAGAACGGTAGTGAAAAACAATCCGCTCATTGATTGACTCAGCTACCAGACGACCCTATACGATCCACTCCGAGATCGAAGACTCAGCCACCAGACGACCCGATTACCATTCATGACGCCGCAAGGGGCTACCGGGGACTTTCCAGAGGTTAAAAGCAAACGATCCACCCAAGCATCGACGACTCGATTATCAAGTGACTCAGAGACGACTGGGGACTTTCCATATCACGACGGTGCTTCCCACAAAACTCGGACTTACACCTGGAAGATTCATTCTTCGTCAGGAGATCCAGAAAACCGAGTAAGTCTTGCCTAGAAAAAATACATGGTTTATGACTTCAAATCTTTCTAGAGATAATAAAAACCGATAGCCATATTGTTCCCATGCTTTCTTTCATCATGCAATATTCACGGTTTCACAACTTTCCCAAATGATTTGTTATTTACACTTCCAATTCAGACTTTAGCATATCAAAAAAAAAAAAAAACATTATTCCAAAATAATCCAAAACTCTTATAAAAAGCAATCATCTATCAATCCAAAAACCAAAACCAGGCGTCTCATTTGCCTTTCAAAAAAAAACCTAAAGATAAGAGGTCTATAAGACAAATATATATTTAAGGGAAGTTTTCCAACAACGGCTTGCTCCTTTTGGCAAAGGCCTCCCTCGTGCTTTGGAGAGCCTCCCTCTTAAGTATCAGCCACCTACACAATTTCTTGAATTCCGCTTCCTGCTTCTTCATCATGTCTGCGGAAGAAACTTCAACTCCTCCAGCCAACGACCTTTCAACATCAGAGAGAACTTCAACGAACCAATGAATGTTGAATTCGAAGCCCACACACATGTCACGATGGAACTTCCAGCTCGAGATTACATCCTCGGAAATTGTATGACCAGTCACATTGCACATCTCATCAATCGAAGACAAGGCTTCCTCCACACGCTTGACCAACGCATGTCGACTAGTGATATTCTTAGTCGTGACAATGTGACCATAGCTTTCCCAAATCTTGGTGTACAATGTTGCATATTTAGCTGGCATGCTAAATCCACCAATCAACATATGACCTGGAAAAGGGGCCAGATACGGAGGATTGAAGGTGGCACCTACAATGAGAATCAAAAAGCGAAGAAGATCCCTAACTACAATTTCACCCCCCCCCCCGAAGTGCTCTCCTCCACCTGAGTCACGGCAGCGCCCTCGGGACGATGAATCTCCATGTCCAAGTCACTAATGACACGGTTTCCACAAG
This sequence comes from Papaver armeniacum, assembly GCA_023531295.1. NCBI lineage: Eukaryota > Viridiplantae > Streptophyta > Magnoliopsida > Ranunculales > Papaveraceae > Papaver > Papaver armeniacum. The sequence goes on from JAJJWW010015243.1 coordinate 101,578, forward strand.
TGGGAAGTATGGCTTGTCTTTACTCACGGTGGTCTTCCACTTCAAGATTATCCCAGAACGGTTTCCCTCCTAAAAATCAAAATTCAGTTTCCGCAAAGAAAAAAAAATGAAAAGAACAAAAACATGGAGGGACTCACCGATTCCAGGCCAGGCATCGACTAGACGAAGATTCAACATTGTTATCGAAAGAAATACTCTTGACATCGTTGGAATCTGGACTTTCATCCTTTTAGGAATTCCCATCACCATGGATGAGCTCGGCACCCCCACCATCTGTCTCGAAAAACGATACTTTCTGACTACTTGCAAGTTTGGCAAAGGCGTTCGTGCTGCTGAAACCCTGGACGAGATACAAGGACACGTTCTCAGAAAAAGAAACAAAGATATACGTAATCCAGCTGAAGTCAAGAAAGAAATCACACGTACCCTCATGTTGGATGAACTAAAAGCCGGTAGAGCTGTGGAATCTGACTGGAAACCGCCTGTACGATTCTTAGACCTTCGCTCCTTCACTTACGGACTGTCGACGTCCAGACCGACGGATTTCCTCTTGGTTAAAGAGGTATCCCTCAACAACGGATGTTTTGCTTAAATCTCGCGGAAGTCCTACCACGAGTGTTCTCACTACGACTTTCAAAATTCTGGATGACGAGGAATTTACTCCGCAGAATGCGTTATACTTGGAGGTAGTCGATGGATTTTTCGAAAGCAAGAAAGGAGACTTCGCCCCGCGCAAGAATACTAGCATCAAGAACGTCCGATAATGGACCCTCCGGAGTTTCAGTGACGAACGAGAGGGACCCCATGGTCGAAACCAATATGCCGAGCCGCTCGCTCAATATTATAAGAGACTGCTTGACACGATCCTCAAAAGAAAGACGATATATAGCCAGACATGCAGCTTCGCATGAATACAATCTCACCGACGCCCAGATTCCCTCCGTCAGAAAGCAAGGACATGTTTGGAGCAGAAGCAAGTATTAACCTGGGCTATGGATTTACACACTGGTGCCTATGGAAAAAAATTAGCGGCGCACGAATTATCAAGGAAATCAGCCAGGTGTGAGCCAGCTCTTGGGCGCCTATTCGACCAGCGAAGTATTCTCGAACTACCCCAAGAAGGGAAGTGAAACCAACGGTTTAGGAGCATATCTTTCAAAATGCTCCCATAGCCACGCTTGGAGAAAAGCAACATGAACATACGAATCCACTTTCATGTAACCATTTGAAGCACGCATGTCCATAGGCAAATGATCCAAGTGTGTGTACAGAGAACCGAGAAACAAGCCGCCAATGGGGAGAACGACTCCTTTCGCCAATCTTATAGCAAAATTGATGAGTTCCAGCCTTACCTCCTTCTTACAGGAGCCATCATCAAAAATATCCCGGGATAACCAGAGAGCCAAGAATGTCGCGACGTGGAGTGTACTATTCTTTTGATTCGGTGCAAGCTCATCGGGAAACCATTGAGACATCCAACAGACATAGAAACACTTCGTCTCGTTCTCCTTTCGGACAAACCCGCCCTTTCGACTTCGCAACCAGGGCGTTACACATTTTTTTCCTCATCATCAGACAACTTGGTTTTAAGGTTTCCTGTCATGGGAAGATTTAGCAGGATAGCCACACTTTCTAAGGATATGGTCAGTTCTCCCCACCTACATATGGTCGTATGAGTATTTGGACACCACCTGGAGATGAAAGCAACCAATCTCAGGATGTCTTTCCTAATTTTAAGTGATGCAGAGGCTGCGACAGAATCAATGATTTGCGCCTTGGTCAAATTAGCTCTTAAGCACTCTTGACTTATAAGTTCACCCATTTATCAAACGAACGTAGTGGACTCACTGGGATTTTGAAATCAATAAGAGAGGCGGAATACTCTTTCCCCTGAAGGAAAAACCGTATTACATTTCCGGGAGGAACCGACCGGTCCCCTCCTCACTCTCCAAACCGGTCAGAATCAGTGGCGCATGCTTAAGTGGACTTCTCCTGGCAGAGACTATCGTGAAGAATTCATAAGCCACGTTTGGCTTAGAGTTACCAACATCCTTCGGTATGAAAGAATTTTTCTCAAGCGACGTCATAATAAAGATTCTCTCACCATACTTCCGCTTTCCAAGCTACTACAATGGAACAATACGAAGAGAGATTATTACGGAAAGCGCACGAAAATGAAATTCACCCAAGACGCAAGCCAATTTGTTTCAAGGTCGTACCCTGCGGCATATAATTCTCGTCCAACCAGGAGGAGTGACCCACCCGGGGGAACCATGTCCACGGCCACACCAAAACAAGGAGTAAACCCTAAAAACTAAGTTTTCGTGGGAAAGGGATGGAAAATTACTATCGCATGCTTACCTTACACAACGAGTTGAGGCGGTCAACATTACTATGGTATTCATTCCTAAGTACTACTATGAGCGCGTGCAAGACATACCTGTGGCTAGGATTCACACCAACATGTTCTACAAGGTCATAAAAAGGTACGCATGCAACTAGGGTTTTTCACCAACACAAGAAAACAAAAGAAAAAGAAAGTCACAAGAGGAAGTCTTGGAAGACATACCTAATCTGCTCGCTTAGCTTCCACCGCTACCAAGCAACAAAGAGGACACAATAAGGGCGCGAATCAAAGGGAGAGGCCGACCATCCTTTTATAGGATTGATACTTGGGAGTTCGAACAAGAAAAGGATTTCCAATTTTGAGCCAAGGAAGGAAGAGAGGAAACCGGTCCCGAAAAGACCAATTTTCATGTCCAAGACTACTAATGCCGCACCACGGCCCCACCATGCCTAGCCTTGCATGTTCCACCATGCCATTGCCGCGGCCCCCCATGCCAAGCCATTTGCTCTATTTGCCGCGGCCCCACCAAGCCTAGCCGTCCGGTACTTATCGTCTCGCCAATACCACACTATGCCAAGCCATTTGCTCCACTATCGCGACCCTAACATCCACGCGCGCTTGCCTTACCAAGACCACGCCACCTCTTGGCCCCTCGAGCCAAGCCGTCCACTTGCGTCGCTTCCAAGATCGCGCCCCCTTTGCCTTGGAGATGTACGACCAGATCAAGTCGGTAACTTTCATCTCACCACTCCACGGTTTGCATTCCCAGTACAACTTACGCAAGGCCGCCAACACGGAAAGCCAAAACTCTCTTTACCACTCAAAAAGATTAGTTGGATTCTCCTGACTATCTCTACAATGATTTACACCTCGATTTCGTCCTTATACATCACCATCATATGATTACCTCGCAAAAGGCACTGTTAGAGAGCTAATTTGGGGACTTAATGTTGATGGTGGTTTTTAGCTTAGGGTTAAAATTGTAAAATACTAAACCCTAGCAGACAATGATGTCACAACATTTAAAGCAACAAGCATTTACTAGGCACATTTACTGAAACCTTTAATGTGTCCCTAAATAATGACCGGGGTATGTTTTCAAATTAGGGTTACGACAAGCCAAACCTTAATTCCCACGTGTGCCAATGGCAAATCATGCCAGCCACACCAACCGCGCCAAAGCATGCCAACCATGCTAGCCGCACCTCTGTGCTGATAGGCAAATCATGCCAGCCACACCGATCAGGCCAAAGCATGCCAACCATGCTCGCACCTCATTGCCAATGGCAAATCATGCCAGACCACACCGATTACGCCAAAGCATGCCAACCATGCTAGTTTGCACCTATGTGTGCCAATGGCAAATCATGCAAACCACACCGATCCGCCAAAGCATGACAACCATGCTCGCCGCACCTCGAGTGCCAATGGAAAATCATGCCATCCACACCGACCGCGCCAAAGCATGCCAACCATGCTCGCCGTACCTCTGTGCCAATGGCAAATCATGCCAGCCACACTGTAACACCCCGTGTTTTTAGCATGGCGCATGCTAAAAGATGCGCCATTTGCCTGTGATGAAGCTTCATCCAAAGCTTCCGACGTGAGGAAAGAGGTGGATTGGCTTAAGGCCAATGCGCAAAAAATGGCGCATTATGTTTGGCATTTGGCCAAGGGCCAATGTTGCATCATCATGATGCATTAGGCCGATTAGGTAGGTGGGCTCGATCTTACGGCGAAATCATTGTGCAATAAAAGAAGCAAATAAGACCGGGTGGTGCGCAATCATTGTACGTAATCGTTGTGTGTAATCATTGTGCAACAGATACGAACAATTGGTGCACAATCATTGTGCGGCAGACGGAACGAGTGGTGCACAATCATTGTGCAATAGAATTGAGACTCGGCAATCATTGCCGGTCCTTCGAAATTCATGGTAACGGCCATGAATAGTGAAGCATGTCAATATGCTCCCTTTTCATACTTGTAGAAATTCCATTAAGACATATATAGGAGGGGTAGTTGGTTGAAGGTGCATATGCGGACTATGTACCAAGTAAGCTTCATAGCCTAGCCGAAAGAGCATAAATGATGCCTAAGGCTCATTTATAGTTGCGTAGCCTTTCGAAGAGGGTATTTGATGCGTTGGCATCACTATGCCACGGCGCGGACCCGATGATGCATAATCATTATGCATCTTGGCGGAATGGCCTATACGGACCAAAGCCATTCTTGCTTTCTTAGGCCACAGCCTTGCAAACGATTTAGTTTAATTTTCGTCCCTTCGTGGATGAACTACGGTCGTGCTTGATCCCTTTAGAGTAGGGAAGGTACGTGAGGCAACCCGCAATGAGTTGCGGCATTGCCTGTCCAAAGACGTTGGCCTCATATCATCTAAGCCTGGTAGCTCGACGCAAGAGATGATTTGGCCAGACTTGATGTGAGGCTTAGTTGCATGCGGTAAGTGGATGCTCATACTTCCTATCAAGTTATGAAGAGATGGTAAGCGAGGTAACGTGGAAATGGCAAGGGCTTGGTGTGGCCTACGCTAAAGTCCAAGGCTTATGCCTGGACAAGACACGACAATGGACGGTTGCTCAGCTAGATAGGAAATTCATTTATGAATTCCTTACGTAAAGGTAAAGCCAGAGACGCATGAAAAATGCATTGGCATAGGCCTTATGGCCTTAAACCCTTTTGCGGGACAAGGGTAAGTTGGAATGGTGTGGAAGCTAAGTTAGCTGCGTCATGCTCCACGAGCATGCTTGCAAGGGCAATTGGACGTGCATTTGCCTAGCTTTGAGGCCGGATCGTAGCTTCATCATGGCGCACCGGGAGATTACGGCTGCATGGGGCAACGCGCCTAAAGGCGTAATTTTCCGGTCCGTCACGAGATGGTATCGTAGCAAGTTCCGAGAAAACTCTAGGGACTTGTGCGGAGTGGACTCATTGGCGAGTGTTTTCCTTGATGGAAACATAAAGTTGGAGAGAAGGCCAACTTTTTGCGGAAAGAGTTTAAATTGCTTTGCCAGTTACTATGAGAATCGAGTTGAGCTTGTTCAAGTACTGTGAGATTGCCTGGCCTAAGTGGCACCCCACTTACGAGTGGATATCCGGAAGACCGTCTGGGACGGTGGGTAGACAATGGGACTGATCATCCCCACACGTTGGCACTGCCAAGGGTGTGCGATTGTCGCCTCCGCTAGCATCCCACTTACGAGTGGCAACCTGGATGACCGTCAGGGACGGTGGGCAACTGGATACTGATCCACACAGCACTGTGCTAAAATTTTGTCATTTTGATGACACCTTTCAACTTGTGAACCTTAGGGACTTCTGTGTGCGTAGTATGGGATGCGCATTCAGGATACCTTGTCGAGATATCCTCTTGGGCAATGGGCCAATTGCGATTCTTGGTTTAGTTGTGGGCACTTTTGGATCCACAAGGCGGGTGGTATGGGACATGTGCTCAGAAGATCTAAATTGTTGTTCATGACAACTTGAAGAAACCGTGATTTCTCGAGCATACGGTATGGGACTTTTGCTCATGGAATCCAACTCGAAGAGATTGTCCACAATAGCTTTGGTTTTGAATTTCGGGGAAGAAATTCTTTGAAGGGTGTGATAATGTAACACCCCGTGTTTTTAGCATGGCGCATGCTAAGAGATGCGCCATTGCTTGTGATGAAGCTTCATCCAAAGCTTCCGCAGCGTGAAAGAGGTGGATTGGCTTAAGGCCAACACAGCGCCAAAAATAGCGCATTATGTTTGGCATTTGGCCAAGGGCCAATGTTGCATCATCATGATGCATTAGGCCAGTTAGGTAGGTGGGCTCGATCTTACAATGAAATCATTGTGCAATAAACGAAGCGATCGAGAAGATAGGGTGGTGCGCAATCATTGTACGCAATCGTTGTGTGTAATCATTGTGCAACGACGAGAACAATTGGTGCACAATCATTGTGCGACGAAGGCGGAACAGTGGTGCACAATCATTGTGCAATAGAACGGAGACCTCGGCAATCATTGTAGGTCCTTGAGAAATTCATGGCAAGCGGCCATGAATAGTGGCATGTCAATATGCTCCCTTTTCATACTTGTAGAAATTCCATTAAGACATATAGGGAGGGGTAGTTGGTTGAAGGTGCATATGCGGACTATGTACCAAGTAAGCTTCATAAGCCTAGTAGAAAGAGCATAAATGATGCCTAAGGCTCATTTATAGTTGCGTAGCCCCTCGAAGAGGTATTTGATGCGTTGGCATCACTATGCCACGGCGCGGACCGATGATGCATAATCATTATGCATCTTGGAACGGCCTATACGGACCAGGCCATTACCGTTTTTGCTAGGCCACGACCTTGCAAGCGATTTGGTTTAATTTTGTCCCTTCGTGGATGAACTACGATGCAGTGGGCTTGATCCTTTAGAGTAGGGAAGAGTGCGTAGGCAACCGCAATGAGTTGCGGCATTGCACTGTCCAGCACGTTGGCCCCTCATATCATCTAAGCTCGGTAGCTCGACGCAAGAGATGATTGTGGCTAGACTTGATGAGGCTTAGTTGCATGCCAGTAAGTGGATGCTCATACTTCCTATCAAGTTATGAAGAGATGGTAAGCGAGGTAACGTTGGAAATGGCAAGGGCTTGTGTGGCCTACGCTAAAGTCTAAGGCTTATGCACGGACAAGACACGACAATGGACGGTTGCTCAGCTAGATAGGGAAATTCATTTATGAATTCCTTACGTAAAAGGTAAAGTAGACGCATGAAAAATGCATTGGCATAGGCCTTATGGCCTTAAACCCTTTTGCGGGACAAGGGTAAGTTGGAATGGTGTGGAAGCTAAGTTAGCTGCGTCATGCTCCCACGCAGCATGCTTGCAAGGGCAATTGGACGTGCATTTGCCTAGCTTTGAGGCCGGATCGTAGCTTCATCATGGCGCACCTGTGGAGATTACGACTGCGGGGCAACGCGCCAAAGGCGTAATTTTCGGTCCGTCCACACCGACCGGGTAAAGCATGCCAACCATGCTCGCCGCACCCTGTGCCAATGGCAAATCATGCCATCCACACCGACCGGCGCCAAAGCATCCCAACCATGCCGTCAAGCACCTCGTGCCAATGGAAAATCATGCCGGCCACACCCCACCACGCCAAAGCATGCCAACCATGCTAGCCGCACCTCTGTGCCAATGGCAAATCATGCCACCACACCGACCGCGCCCAAGCATACCGGCCATGCTAGCCGCACCTCCGTGCCAATGGCAAATCATGCCAGCCACACCCTCTTGCGCCATGCCAAACGAACCTCGCCATGGCCCCATGCGCGCCACCATCACGGCCTTCACTACGCGGCTATCAAAACAAAGGCGTGCAACAATCAACGGTTGCCCTTCAATCCCGGTGGAGAAAATCCACGGCCCATCTAAGGTTACCAAGCGACCTTTTCCCCAAAACCCTTTGCCACATGCCAAGCCAAATCGCACCTAGCCCAAGCTAGTCACGCCACGCGCCTATGGCAAACCCTTGGACTCACATGCCAAGACAAAACCGCACCTAGCCGAAGTTAGCCACGCCATGGGCCCATGGAAAACCCTTGGCCCCACATGCCAAGCCAAAACCGCACCTAGCCCAAGCTAGCCACGCCATGCACCCATGGAAAACCCTTGTCCCCATATGCCAAGCCAAAACCGCACGTAGCCCAAAGCTAGCCGCGCCCAAGACGAACCCTTGACCCCGCATGTCATGCCAAACCAAACCTAGCCAACCTAGCCGCGCCATGCCAAACGTACTTTGCCTTGGCCCTAGACATGCTAGTCACATCATGCCTAGCCAAACGCCCTTGCCTTGGCCCTAGCCACGCCATACGCCCATGGCAAACCCTTGGCCCCGTATGCCAGGCCAAACCAAACCTAGCCATGCTAGTCACATCATGCCAAGACAAACGCCCTTGCCTTGGCCCTAGCCACGCCATACGCCCATGGCGAACCCTTGGCCCCACATGCTAAGCCAAACCAAGCCTAGCCAAGCTAGCCGCGCCATGCCAAACGCACCTTGCCTTGGCCCTAGCCATGCTAGTCACATCATGACAAATGAAACGCCCTTGCCTTGGCCCTAGCCACGCCATACGCCCATATAAAACCTTTGGCCCCACATGCCAAACCAAAATCGCACCTAGCCAAAGCTAGCCACGCCGAAGGCGAACCCTTGGCCCCACATGCCAAGTCTAATCCTAGCCGCGCTACCTTGTTGGCCCTCACTACACGGCTACCAAAACGAACGCGTGCAATAATCAACGGTTGCCCTTCAATCCTAGGAGAAAATCCTAGCCATCCAAGGTTACCAGAAGACACATGGTAACCTTTGGCCCGAAAAACCTAAATTTGGCCATGCCAAACCTTGCCACGCCAACGGCATGCCAACTTAGCCGCGCCACCACGTTGGCCCTCACTACGCTGCTACCAAAATGAAGGCGTGCAATAATCAACGGTTGCCCGTCAACCCCAGGAGCAAATCCTAGCCATCCAAGGTTACCAGACAACACATGGTAACCTCTGGCCTGAAAACCAAAGTTTGGCCACGCCAAACCTTGGCATGCCAACCTAGTCGCGCCACCACGTTGGACCTCACTACGCGGCTACCAAAATAATTGGTGCAATGATCAACGATTGCCCCTCCTCTCAAGATCCAAAATCTCAACCGTTGAAGGTCACCAGGCTGGCAAGTTTCCCGAGATTGACTTGCCAAGCCACAACAATGTGCTACATGTTTTCCAAAACATTCGAGACGTCAACACAAACTGGGGGATCCTCTTTGGGTATTGGTTTGGCGGTCTACAGCGTGCGGCGTACACTATGCCCGTCATAAGGAAGTGTCATAAGGGTGAGGCGGTTAGTAAATACGGGAAGTTATGTGTGAAACGTTCATCGGACATAAAGCACATGCGTTAACGACTTTATGGGACATCATTCCCATAACGTTAGCAGTTTCATGAAAAACATTTTCATGTGTTAACCACTTTATGGAACATCAATTCCATGCATACGGTTATCACCTCCTCCCATTTACTTCCCCACTCCTTAATGAGACCAGGGTACGTTTTTTACTCGTACTTGTATAAATAGGTTTTACCTATTTCCATTGGACAACAAGTTCATACGGAGATCTGACACTCGAGAAATACTTGCTTGCTAGCTCACCTTGGGAGCTCTCTCACTTTTCTGATTACAAGTTATAGTAACCCAACTACTCTTCCAGAATCAACTATTATGGTCTCACCACTTTCCTTGCTTCCCTCCCCAAAACCAACCCATTCTCCTCCACTTTGTGACCGAAGCAAGTCCGGAACGGCCATTTCTTGGTTTAGGCCGGACTTGTACAAATTGATCTCTCGAATCTAAAGTACTCCCTTGCAGTATATTGTTTAAGTTTTAAATTGTTTCTCACCTGCACACCCGCAATTACCGAAATCAAAGATAAACCATTTTCACCTACAAATGTTTGTCTACATTAGGAATAATTTTCGGTTTTTTGTCAGAGTGATAATCGGACGTTAATGTATTATGTTGCCTACCGATTCTGGGAAAAATTGCTGACAATCGGAAGTTAATTTACAAAAGTTAATAACTGATTATAAGATTGATTGAGTTTGTTTACAAAAGCTTGTATAATCAGTAGATATATTACTAATATATCTACCGATATTACATTCTCACAGAATTTTCCAAAAAAAAAAATGTACAAAAAAGGCAACCAAAATACATCTTCCAAACATAACGATCAAAAATCGTCATCATCCGAGCTTACCAATTCGAGTAACCCATCCTGGATAATTATCATTCATGAAGCGATCCCAATCAACCATATTTGACTCATATTGTTTCAACCAATCCTTACAATGATTTGTTGGGAAGTAATCCTTCCAACCACTCAACGGAGGAAATGGAAAATCTCTTTACTCTTGGAGTGAAATTTAATTGCTTCCAAAATGGATGAATATCATTGATGTCAATCACATCGACATACCTACCCATTTTATGACGTCAGGGGAGACCAATACCTATCATGTCCTTGTAAACACAAATAGTATTCTCGTTATCATAAGCTCTATAAAGCTTCAATTGTTCCATAATGTGTGTTATTTCCCATCTTGAAACTTTATGAACAACGCCACTTAGAAGCAATCTTTCATTTTCATGTTCCATGGGGAATCTATGTGCACTAAATTTCATACAACCCCTAATCTTTAATTACGAGATCACGATTGGTGAATTCATGGATTGCTTCTTGATGGACACAACTCCATTTTGAATACCTAGAAGTATCTTCTTTAATCGGCTATGAGACCCCTCCGCAATGCTTGTCGCCTCGTTCTTGAATTTACGATATTCATATTCCATGCAAACACAAACCTCTCCTTAATCGGTAACCATTGTTTTTTACAATACTCAACCGGTTTTGGGTAGTCCGTGCCATATTCATCCTCAAATTTCTTCAAGTTATGTTCGTAAATTTCCTCGGTCTTCGACCATATGATCATGTCTCATGCTTTCATGAACGCTCTCCAAATCATTCCATCCTCCTTCCATTTTTCATCAAATAACCACTTATCTTCCTCTCTTTCTTCCACGGTTAATTTACTAATGCGCTCATCCTCTTCCTTCGACCTCTTGGTACTCTTCCTTGGTTTTTTATCTTGGAAATGGTGATGGAAATTTAGTTTGACGTTGCATTGAATGTGCCACGTACATTGCAAGTTTCGGGCTTCCGGATACACTACCGCTATTGCATGCATTAAGGCTTGATCATTATTCGTTACAATAACCCTTGGAAAATCATCGCCGTTATAAATGGACCTCAACGTCTCCAACATCCAAATGAAACTCACGTTGTTCACATGATCAATTAAACCCTATGAAATCGTAAACGTGTGTTTGTCTGAAGTGTGACAAGCAATGTTCAACAACGACATGTTATATTTGTTTGTCTTATAAGTGGCATCTATCAACAAAATTTGATGAAAACACTGAGCCAATTGGATCATATCGGGATGTTCCATGAAAATACGAAGCACTTTACCATCCTTTTCTTCCGTTCTCAACGTGTAATCGTGTAACTTAGCTAACCACTACGATTGTTGCATGACCGTTCTACCATCCCATTCCGTCCTTTTGATCATAGCTAGGGCTGACTTAATTGTAGACAAAGAAGACAAGTTGTCGGGATCGTCCGCCTTTATTTTACTTAAGATCGCACTCGCTTTTTGGATCCGCATGGACCTCACTGTATCCATTTCATGTGGTTTTAGCTTCGCAATCATTACATGTCCAATAAGATCTTCCGGATTATCGTGGTTGTGACAACCATTAGCAACTTTATACATTTTTCAATCTTTACTTTCCCTACCGTCCGCGGGCTTGTAGAAGACAATCTTAAATGGGCGTCCAATCTTCTTTGTATGGCTTCGGTATTTCCTCTCAGTCTTCCTTACGTACTTATTATTCTTTCCCTCGTGACTCTTTTTCTCCCCACCTCGCTCATAAATCATTTCAAACCGAATGTCCTTCACACAACTGTTCTGAACTACCACGCACATCTTCTCTTTTGCCTTGTTCATAAGCCATTCCTTTGCCTCCTTCTTACTTCCAAATATCTATATGCGCATATAACAAAACAAAAATAATAAGCATAACAATCTAACATACATGATTTGAAAAATAAAAGATAATTCATTAGAATACCAAATCGTTTGCATAGTGTAGGGAAGTATCAGGCCTAAAATAATAATCGTCATCAACCGCTACAACAACCTACACACGATAACTACATGTTATGCATTAGCAATCAGAAGCAATTTTAAGAGAATATATAACCGATTATAGAACAATCGGTAATCAAATAAGACAAAAGGCAATCGATTATATATTAATCGGTAGGCTTATACGACCATAGGCTACCGATTAACGAAATAGAAAAATGTACAATTGTTCTGTATAAAAAACTTCAATAATCGGGGGTATTATTCATTCTCAAACGTCCGATTACAAACCGATCAGAAGATAAATGTGAATACAGTAGTACTGATTATATGTTGTACATTTCGAAAATTTTAAGTTATTTTCTTTCAGGGGCGACAACCATAATCGGAGGATAAATGAATTCATACACTACCGATTATGCAATATGAAGAATTTCGAATATTTCATTTTCAGAGAATTTTGTTTTTGGGGCGACTACCATAATCGGAGGATAAATGCATTCATAAAGAACGGATTATGAAATATCAAGAATTACGAATATTTCATTTTTGGAGAAATTCGTATTTGGGGCGACTTTTGAAAATCAGACGTTTGTTGATGTATAAAGCTACCGATTATGAGAAATTAAAACATTCAATTTGGGTTTTTTTTTTTTCATAATTGGTAGCTTTATACATCAACAAATGTCCGATTGTAGATATATTGGAGACAGCGTCTTGTAATCGGTAGATCTGGTACTCCATTAGCTACCGTTATATGTCGCTCATGGCATTCAATGCATGCAGAAATCGAATTTTCGTTGAAAAAACACACAAACGCACATAACATGGGTATTAGAGTTTGTTAACAACATACATGTATGTTTGATGCATCGTTAGCTTCGATTTCGGGTGATTTTCCGTTTTCTTCCATGAAAGCGTCTTCTAGAGTTTCATCTCCATGAAAGTTTGGATCATTCAACATATACCCCAAATCGTCTTCTCTAAACGGTAGTGAACCTTGATCTTCAACAAGTTCACGTTCTTCTTCGTACCCATCCATGTTTATGGAAGTTGGCAACATATGAACACTTCTTCTTACTTTTTTTCTTCTTCTTCACTCACTCACTCACTACAATCAGACACAACCAAGAATATGGAAAAAAAATAATTCCAAACACTAACTATATGGACCCTTAACTAGCGATTGTGGTGTTTGTTTCCGATTATTGCTTAAAACTACCGATTATTGTTTTGGCTACCGGTTAGAAAAGGGCATACACAAATTAATCGGAAACTACTGAGTCTATACATACTACCGATTGAGGTGTTGGCTACCGATTATAATAGGGCATATTAGCCGAAATATCCACACATTAATCGGTAACTAATTAGTCTATATTTACCACCGTTTATTGTTGAACTACTGATTGTTATGTTTGCTACCGATTATAAAAGGGCATATTGGCCATTTCAAAAAATTGGAAATAAGGGGTAGCTTAGATTTACGTTTGAGTGACTTTTTTTTTGTGTTTTTGTGTCGCCCCTAATTCTTTTGGGGTCGCCCCTAAAAATGCCAGGCTGTTTTTCGGCCTCTTTATCCGCACTTTCTTCGAATTCAAATTCTACTGGATCCACCCCTTTACCTGCTCCCCTTCCCAACACCTCTTTTTCTGCCTCTTTATCCACCCGCTCTTCGAGGAAAACTTCAAATTCAAATTGTAGGAATTACCAATAGGTACAATTATAGTAGTCTTAGTTAGTGGCAGGTCCACCCACTAAAGCCCAGTAACTAGAGGTTCATAATAAAAAGAAAACATAAAAAAGGACCCGTTTTTTTATCAGCCGGTCCAGTGCACGTGCGAGACATTTAAGGGGAGACTTTTAAATACCTAAACTATCCTTCCCTACTGGTACATATATAATCAGGCTATTTTAACTTTTCCATAATTCTTTTTCTCATTCTCCGTTTCTTATCGATCCGAACTCTACTCTCTATTGCTCGATTTCGAAATAGAGTTTTGAAGATTTTATTGTTAGTTTCCCAGAACGTAATCCTTAAGTTTATGATTTCAATTATGTAATCCTTTTTCTTCATCTTTCTTCATCCTTCTTTAAGTTTTTATTGTTTCTGCTAGTGTTTTGTTTGTTGTTTAAGTTTGAATCATGAAGATTGGATTGTTTTTCATGATCTATACAGTTTTTTAGCTTATTTGAAATTTAGATTTGATTATATTTTTGTTTTTCTCTTCGAAATCATGCTTGTTTGTAGATTCAGATGTTATTATCCATAAGTACATATGTCACATACTGATAAGAAGTGCTCTTTGTTGTGTTTGGTTCACAGTTTTGTCACCTTTTTTAGTCTTATCCGTCAGTACGTATGAGAAATACTATAATATGTCTTTCGATTCTCTTATTTTTCATAGATCCATCACTTATTCTTGTCATGCGCTTGATTAGTAGTTCATGAATCTTCAGTACATATGTCGCATACTGATAGGAAGTGCTCTTTGTTGTGTTTGATTCACAATTTTGTCACCTTTTTTAGTCTTAGCCGTCAGTACATATACGAAATACTGTAATATCTGTTTCGATCCTCTTATTTTTCATAGATCCGTTACCTATTCTTGTCATACAATTGATTTGTAGTTCATGAATCATCAGTACATATATCGCATACTGATAGGAAGTGCTTTTTGGCTGTGTTTTGTTTTGTCTCCTTTTGTGTATTAATCATCGGTACGTATATGATATATTGGTGGATTTTGATGAAACAAGTTCAGGTCTAAATAAAAAATCATGTTTTATGTTTATTTCATTAGTAGATCTGATATTTTTATGATTTTTGGTTTGTTTTTCAGTTTTCTTTTGTGTATTAAGCATCAATACATATATGACGTAATGTTTTCTTTTTGTGTTTACTATGAATCTATAGGTTTTCTATTTTTTTTTGGTTTGATCCATGAGTACACATATGGAATACCGAAGTATGTGCTTTGATTCAGGATTCATCACTTCTTGACATGCAACTGACTTTTTAGTTTATGAATCCAAAGACGTATATGTCGTGCTTGATAAAAACTTCTTTTGATTCGTTTTATTCATAGTTTGGCCACTTTATTTTGGTTTGATCCATGAGTACGTATGCGAAATCTTTTTGAAATAGATGCTAGTTTTGTTGCTGTGTTTTAACATTGTTATATTTTGGTCACATTTATAGGTTCAATATGTCCAACGGATACATACTCTATATGTAAGCAGTGCGATTGATATATACTCAGATTTGTAAGCAGTGTGGCAGATATGTACTCGAATTTGTAAGCAGTGTGGCAGATATGTACTCGAATTTGTAAACAGTGTAGCAGATATGTACTCAAAATTGTGGTCCTTTATATGTTTTAATTAAATTTGGAGAAACCGTAATAAGGTGGTGGATTTCACACGTGAGTGGTGCTGGGGTAATGTGGTCATTTTGCTTGTTTCAAATAATTATGGACCTAATGATAAGTCTAAAATCCGGTTGGACCCTATGATAACTAACTTAATGGGATTTGGACCAACCAGCAAATTTTCCATTCAAATTTCACTAGATCCACCCCGTTACCATCCAGGAAAACTTGGAAGAAAACATTTGGGCTTATTCCCTCACCCCATTACTTTCTGTTGATTCGTTGGGCCCAATTATTAAGCCTTCCTTTAACATGTCCATCTAAACCCTCCCCCTTCACGTTTAACTCTTCCAAGAAATCTACAGTTTTGAGTAGGGGTGAGCATCAGCCTCGTAATCCGTGGATTTAACCAGACCAACCGTGTTCATTTGCGGATGGATGTCCGGACCGTTCGTTAATGGGTTGGTACGGAAGGAGTTTTTGAAATCCAACGGACAACGGATCAGGCCCGGATGCAACCTTGAAAATCCGTTGGACATCCAAATCCGTTAAATTAAGGGCATTTATATAGTTCTAGAAAATATTATGGATCATTTAGGAATTTTTAAGATGTTTCCTTGGGATGTTATACATGACATATTTATATTTGTATACATATATATGATATGTAGGTTTTATAAGGAGTCATTTGTGTCAGCTTATTTTCTTTACTATAAATTTTAACTAAAACAAATCCATTGGATTATCCGTATCCAATCCGTCCATCCGTGCATCCAAATCCGTTGGATATAGATTGGATGTGGATGCCCAATTTGAAATCCGTAGTGCAATGGATTGGATGCGGATGAAGCGAAAACCGGTCCATACCGGCCCATGCTCACCCCTAGTTTTGAGATTGATTGAGGTTCGAGAAATTAGGGCTTCAATTGAAGAAGTATTAAAAACTTATTACATATCAATTTTACTAAACAAAAAAAACAAAAAGACCCTAAAAGATGAGTTTAGGTATCGAATTCAGATTCAAATTAATAAACTGTATGACTTATTTACTTCACCCATTCTATCTTGTTTGATTAAGTTAACATATGAATGGATAGCAACCTAAAGATAGCAACGTTAGATGCGAATTGGTCTCAACCAGAACCGACCCATTTCACTATGTCCGTCAACTCAGGTTGATTGAAATGTTGTCCGTCTGTAGGGGAAAAAACGAAAACTTAGAATTTCTAAGACGATTGCTCAAAAAAATAATGCGGACAAAAGCCGCCATATCCTGAATATATACTTTGCTCTACCCTAGGTTAAATCCTCGGTCCATTCCTGAATATAGAGCAATCCTCACCGAAGTCCAAAGATTTCATTTTTCCCTTATGTCCGAACAAGGTTTTCAACCAAATTTGATGGACGAGTGTTGAATTCGCACAAACTGGTTGGACTGAATCATGATCAAATTACATTGATGTCCCTTCATCCTTTAACTCAACCAAAGTTAGAACGACTGAAGTAAAATGATTTAACCTATACCCAGTTTCGGGTGACAACTTATTTGTCGGTCTTCTTTGTTGCTCTCTCAATTTTCTTCTTATTCTTCCATGGATTCAAAACCTAGCACAGAGATTCAATCGCGATGAAAGGGGAATCGATTTCAGGTAACCTAAATTTAGTATTGTTGTATTATCATGTGATTATCTTGATATGAAGTGTGTCTTTACTGGAAGGATTTTAAACAATTCACAACTACTCATCTTTGTCTTCTTTCTTGGATTAATTAACTGGGTCTGGGTAATTTATAAAAACCCTAGCCTTCGAATTCTTATCAAGTTCCATGATTTCGTTATGATTTTGAGCAAAACCCAGAATTAAATTTCGTCCAATTTGAACAAATTAACTGAAAAATCATCATAATGCCTGGCAATGTTATGGGTGAGGTATTTCATCTGTATGACTAGAAGGTATATCACAAGATGGAAACCCAACATAATTATCTTGACTTTTTTTAGTGTATGTGTAAGACCTATATTGGAAGTTTAACGGCGTACCCTTCTCACTTGCTGGATCAGGCAGATGTATGTGAGGATCCTCCTCATTCGCAGATTGTCTATATTGGCTGGCTTGTAAGTGTTTCTTGAATCTTTATTAATAAATTTATTCCATATGCTTGGCATAAATTTCGAGTAACTCGTAGTTGTTGATTGCGGTAATATAGTCTATCTTGCATTAAGATAGCCAACCAAGCCTTTCAATCCCGTAGTTGGCAAAACTTTTGAATGGTCAATCATGAGGAATTGTATACATTGTAGGAATTGTCAAAACTTTTGGTGATCATGAATGAATCACCTTCCACTTACCCATAATGAGGAACATAATAATGCCCCTGAACCCGGTTTACTTACATTTGATCAGTGGGGTGTTTGAGTTCTTTCATTCTTGATTTTTCCATCGGGTTGATAAGCATACTGGTAAGTTATTTTTTGTATTATAACTAGTTTTGTTTTCGTCAGTTTGGTGGGGTTTCTAGCTATATATGAAATTCGACTGTATGTTAAATGAAAACTGGGATTTATGCTTTAGTTGGGGAACATTATATCATAATAATGGATAAATCTCTTAGATAGTCATTAGTACTAGAAGTTTCTTAACATGTGTGATGGCGAATCAGATGCCTCAGGGTAATTCAGAGAACTGTACTAGAAGTTCCTTAACAATTGAGCGACTGATTTTGGTATGAAACTAACAAATTCAATGTCAAACGCGGGCTACTTATGGTGCTTTAGTCTAACTTTTGAGTGATCAAAAACTATTTTAAGACAATTGAGTTATGTTGTAGGTTCGTTTTAATTACAGTCTCGTACCCATTTTAATTTAAACAACCATGGAACGTCATACCAAATTTATTTTATACAAGTGTTTTAGTATGGTACCCGATTTATTTTGTACGACCATCCGAAAAATAAGTGTACCATACTAAAACTACACTACACCATTTTAAGGGATTAGCAACCCAGATTCGCAACGGCACTAGTGCCGTTGCGAATTTTCTGTTGCTAATCCCCGTTGCTAATTTTTCGCAACGGCAGCTATCTGTTGCGAATTTTGCAACCGCACATGTAAGGTTGCTAATAGCAACTGTGCTGGGTTCAAGCGTGTGAAGCACGTGTGTGGTTGGGAACACTATAACTGATACATACGCCCAGTCAAACTTTGGTCAAGGCTTATATGTTTTTTTTTCCACCCTTTAGGGTTGTCGGGCTTATCTTTCCTTCTCGATTTTTTTCATCTCATTTCTTAGCCACAAAGATTTTTTCACTCTCTTTCATCTCTTCTCGATCTGCTCCGAAGAAGAACTTCAGCTCTGAAGAAATCCAACTAGGTAATCGTTTTTGATTATAATCGTTATCGATTTGTGCGTTGTTTTTATCAACCCTAACAGCATCTCTTCTGCTACTTCTCTGTCTAGACTTAGAGGTCCAGTTTCAGTTTGGGTTTAGGTTTATTGATTTCAGGTATTGGTTATTTACTTTGATTTTGATCTAGGTTTAACTCATGTTTCGTTTAGAACTTGCATCTTAGTTTCGATGATTTGATTTTGGTTTTTTAGATTGATTTTGCTTTAAATCTGTATTTCATTTGTAGCACGATTCTAGGGTTTCAAAATATTTTTGTTCGATTTTTGTATTTGGTTTTTTTTTCCGGGGTTTCTTCATAATGGATTTTGTGTTTTAGGTATTCGGTAACTAATTTTGAATCTGTAACTTTCAGTATTCACTTTTCTGAAAATTTAGGTGCTGAAAGAGAAGTGCAAGGAAATAGAAGATGATGAATCAGTGATCATTATTCTGTTGTTTTTCCATTCATTATTATTAGTTTTTTTTTTTTTATCATGAGTTGTGTAATTCCAATTTGGATAATCAGATTGGATGTATGTGATTCATTTTACAGAGAAACTTTGAAGGGGGACACTGCTAACATATGGAGATTTAGTGGCGTTAGACTTGACAGATAAAGTATGATCTTTGTTTTTAATCTTCTATGTTTCCTTGCAAATGTCTTTGCATTCAATACTTACTAATAATTATATTTCATCTGACGTGTTGTGATAATTTACATGGTTGCCACTGTATGATAGCCACAATGTTTCTATCTCGTCTCTTGAATTGTCTTGTTGCTCTTCCTGTTGAGAGTAGTTGGTGATAATGATAAACTGGGAGCTTTTGGATTTGAAGTTTAGAGGGTGTTCGAGAAATAGCACGATAAGAAAGGGTAAAAGTTCTTATTGTTAATTTTTACACATTCTTTTTATGGTTTCTCTTCACCTATATTGGATGTATTTGCAACTGCTATATGATTAAAATGGGGGCTTTAAGTGCTTGAAGTGTGTGTTAAAACTATTGGACTGAATCACATTAGCTGTGTTTATGGAGCAAGAGAATGCATATTTTCTCCACTTTTTTTTGACACTTAATAGTTTATTCCATCATTTATCTTTATTTTTTTTTTCTTGTATTGCCCAGCACAATTTGGTATAATTGCTTGCATGCATTCAATGACATTTCTAGCAGACGTGTCATTTACGTTGACTACTTGTATAGCTAAAAATGTTTTTCACTGGTTGTATTTGTAGCTTTCTTTACCATGTGAAAAATGGGTGTGTGTAATCAAGCTAGTGGTTACAATTGATTGTGAAAAGAAATACAAAGTATGAGTTACTTTACATTTCCCCCCTCACCTTTCAATTGTTGTATCTTGAGTTTGTAGTGGCTTGAGCTTGAGTTTATATATTCATAAACACTTGGTGTTTCAGTTATGCAGCTTGAGTTATTGGCTTATTTGTTGTGCAAAATAGTTTAATGCTCTTACTTATCCTATTTGTATGCTACCCCATTGATCAGTGCACACTTAGCCGTACATTGCTTTTCATTTGAAATTAAATGGGAATTGGTAGCTTTGGATTTCTCTTTAGCACTTGATGCAAGTTCTTTGTATCACTATTTTTGGGTGTGACTCGAAGTTGAGTTTCAGCTATAACAAGCATATAGTTTCGTTTGACTTATTACTGCCATGGTGATGAATGTATGTTGAGTGCGAAAAAATGCAAAAGCCTTTGTATGTTCAGTTCTTTGGTGCAGCTAAGTGTGTGGTGGGTCTTTGTTTGGTGCTCTTGTCGGATTCGGCCGGTGGTAGATCATCAGATAATTGATTTTCTTAGTTCAGTTGATTAAGTGAGCAAGTGAATGGATTTATATAGCGACTTCAATGATTAAAATATCGCATTAAGCAATATTGTTTTTTCTGTTGTCCGGGTACTAATTGAAATCATTTCCAGGTGGGTCGGCTCCTCTTCTTGATGACGCACTCATCATTGCTGGAACGCTTGGTTATGCACTATGTAATGTTGGAGAGGTCAGAAAACATCTTGTGCTCAAATTCATCCATAGCTTGTCACTAGTGAGAGTCCACTGGGTATGTCTAGGGTATATCATAGTTTTTTCTTAAGATATGGAGGATAACAATATTGATATGTTGATACCTATAGCGTTTTTCTGTACCTTCATAGTTTTTGATGGTCATGATAAAGAGGTTACTGCTTTTATTTACTTGCATAACTTGTATATCGTTGGTATATGCATGAATTTTGTGTTAAGAAAACAGATCTTACGGAACTTCTTACAATGCTTGGTATTTTCGAAATGAATGTGAGCATTTGCCAGGTGTATCCTTTTTGAAAGTTTAATTTTCATTTCATGCAGTTGGGAGGATCTGTGTTATTCAAACTCTCAATTATGAATCTGACGTTTGGGTACTCATCATTTATGTCTTCGTTTATCAGCAGAGTGTAACTATCCTTGAACTCTACTCACTTTTCCTTCTAGTTTTACCTTCTTTAAACTTACACACAAAGTAATTAGCGAACCTGATCACCTCATTGCAGATCCTCTGGTTATACTATCTCTCATTTGTTGTTCTTCCTTCCTGTTCAGATGGGCTTCGCAGTTGCTGTAAGCTTCTTTTCCAATATGTCTTACTATATACTTATCCAATATGTTAATCCAGTTATTACACTAAATTCTTTGCTTTATTAAGTCAAGTACACTCTCTGGGTCTTACTTCTGTATAGATATTTGTGCATATGTTGATTACTGCAATTCTATCAATCTCTTTTGTGCTCTACATCATATATTTGTCTAACCGATCATGTAATAGTGATTAATCTGTTCTAGGCTCTCCATCAATCACAGTCATAAAGGCGTGGGAAGAACATTGATCCTCACCGGTTGGGTCGGACAAGTTATGCCGGTCTGATAAAAAAAATGGTATATGTTCATTTATGTAAAGTTTCATTAAGGATGATGATGTTGTGGAATCCATGAAGTCAATCTTTATAAAATCATGCCATGACCCCAGCTTTCAGTTTCTTTAAGTCCTTATAAACTAAGAATGCTCAATGACCACACTACTCATTAAGAATTAACCATGAGAAAACCTTACTTAACTTTCATTCAGCTCTTCCCGATAACTGTAGAAATCAGTTTAAAAAAATAGTTGACTATATAATATTGACTTATCCAGAAGTTAGATACAAATATCCCATGCTCACATATTCTAGTAGTGTAACCAAAACAAAGAATATTAACTTTACATTATTCTTATGCGCACATGTTCTGTAGATACTGATGCCCAGCATGAACCAAAGAGTTTCCAGATTTAGGAAAAGAAACTAATGCATATGGATTGAATTGCGTCATAGACTAATTTGTCCTACATAGGTGGGTAGGTGGGTGGCTCTACAATGCCTACTTTGCTAGTTTTATAAGCTGAACTGGCACATGTTTTAACCATTGCTAGTGGTGAAATTTCATGGGCCTCTCGGTATGCATACTGTATCTTAGATGTGTGGTTATCTGTATACATTTATCTATTTATCTCTGTAATAATTCATATCGACTAGCTGGCCCTTATTATTTTCATTAAGAATTGGCTTTAAGTAAAACATTCATTTATTTGTCAATAGAGAAGACTGAAGTTAAAGTTTCAATGTTTATTCCCTTTCCTTTTCTAATGCAGGAACTAAAGCTCAGTTCTTCAAAAGGATAAATGAGAAACAAGCTACGGAAAAAGAAGCCTATCTGAGGTCTATTGCTGACATGTGATTCAGTGTTAATACATGTTGTTCCTTTTAGTCTCCTCGGTGAGTTATTGGATACTTGTGACAACTTAGAGCTGTACAGAATTTTGTAATTTGTACTTTGAATGTATTACAAGTATATGGCTTGATTTTGTTGGAGTTCTTGAGGCCGAGTGCAATGAGAAGTGGTTATTCTGTTGATCCAAGAGTTATGGCAAGTGATTTGAAGTTTGTTACTGCAGATGGATTTAAGGGTTTGTAGGAGATGAAGTTATTACAAGAATCTGTTGATGTATTGATGAAATTAATGAGTTGCTCAATGAGCACAATTCAACGATAGTGCATTGAATATATTTGACCTGTAAGTCTTAATCAATAGGATCAATAAATTGATTACCTCACAGCTAATTTAAACTCCCTTTCAAACCATATGAACACTTTCTATATCTAATAAGCATAAATCGAATGACTTACATTATTCATATTGTCTTCCCAGAGATGTGCAAATGATGAAAACTGCCCATCATCATTCAGAGTTACCGACAGTGAAGTGGATAGTAAGGCGGAAGTTACAGAGGGTTCATCATTCAAACTCACAGTTTCTATTGGCTGTGTATGAACGCTTTGGGGATCATTATGTCTCACGTGTTTCAAGTTGAGCCACTGGCGCTAAAGGTGGAAGAAGCCATCTGCGGTGAGAACCATTTCTTATTGAATCAAATTTTGTGTGCTAGTTCATTATAACTGCATCGATGATTTTCAATATCGTCAGTATATTTTACTTTACAGGTTTGATATTAGTGCATCTGCACTATGTCGTTTAATTTGATTTATAAACCCCATCAACTGATGTTACAGTCTCTTAATTTTTGTAGAATGGTTGTTGTTGGTTTCAGTGTTTGCTCATTTAAATTTTGTTTACTCATCTTAGGTTTGGAGACAGCAAGCTGCCTTTGGTGAGCAAACCGAAATCACAAGTGGATTGAATGATGCTGTGTTATGAGATCAGAAATTAAGGTTGGAGAACAAAGCAACGGCCATTAGGTCCCTTAGCAGCTGCAAGATTTGTAAGTTTATGTAGTATCATGATTTAAGTTAGAAGAACTTAGGAATTTCGTAACTTTCCATGAACTGAACTTAGGAACCAAGTATGTTTCTAATGTGTACACTAGTTTGTTGTGATACTTAGAATACATTTGTATCAAATACTCATACTTTTTGTTAACATCAATTGAAGAATGCATTTTTCATAATATGATACAGTTTTGTATGTTGAATGAATGAATGACATAGTTTGTATATCTGTGGAAATGATGAATATGGGGAACTGGGTAACTGCAGGGGGGAAATGGGGGGAATGGATATTGACCAGGTCAATGAAGACTTGACCTTTTTTTTTTATGTTGCAAAATATTAGCAACGTCTATGATCTGTTGCTAAATTAGAACCAGAACCAATAACATTTTAGTTCCGGGTAGGGGTATTCCTGTAATTAGAAACAACTTAGCAACGGCAGACCTTGGTTGCGAATAAACAAAGTCGCAACGGCGCTGGACGTTGTGAATATCCGTTGCTGACCAAGATTCGCAACGGAGCTTATGCCGTTGCGAAAAAATGCAACACCGTGTTTTGAAACGTCACTTTGCCGTTGCGAGCCCGGTCAGCAACGGCCAGGCTCCGTTGCTAATTCCTAAAAATGGTGTAGTGCTACAATATTGATGTCTGAGCATCAACCCCTGCATCAACCCATGTAGTATGTAAGAAGTGAAGATACATTATATATTTCGTTGATGTCGTATAAGTCTGTAGGTTTTTCAATTGATACATACTTCTCACAAATTTTAGCCGTCCTTCCCAAGCAAGGTAAAATGTGCTCATTTCGTACAAATCTCTAGAAGATTTAGTTGCTTTACACAGTTCTACTAAAACGAGTAATGAGATTTTCCCTAAATCCCAATCCTTTTCGCAGATGAGCATATGTGTGCATAAGATTACTGGTCATCATTAGGAATAATTGGTACCCTTTGGTTTGTGATATACGAAACTTTATAAGATGATTCAATGTCAAGCACGGGCCACTGATAGTGCTTTTACTTGCTTTAGTCTAAATGTTGATTGATCAGAAAAAAATTGAGATGGTTTGATTGTTTTTTCTTTTTCTTCTTACTGTATACTTCTTTTATTTAGCATTGTAGGTTCGTTCTAATTACAGTCTAATAGTTTTGAATTAAGCCACAGGATCATCCAACTAGTTTTTGAGTTTCTCGATTATAAATTCCTTCTTTTGAACTGACCAAGTATGACTGGTTGTATAGTAATTAACAATAAATTTCCATTTGTCCATTTATATACTTACATTGCCATCCGTTTTCATTTTTAGTGTGTAATTTATCCATTTATATCACTTTCAAACATTTTTAGTAATTTATAACATTTTTGGGAATAACTAAAGGAAAATAGACACCTTGGAAATTTCCTCTATTTATTGAGAATGAGAAAAGAATGAGAATCTTAGTTTCGCCGGACTATAACGTAATTAAATATTCAAACACAAATAATGCTAAAGATTACAAGAATA